>CM055957.1:26793773-26952139 GCA_029490685.1 Schizonepeta tenuifolia
CCCACCTTATAAGTTACAGAACTATTAAACGAGTTTTCTGTCGTCGATCCTTCATCTTATCCCGAGTGCTGACTTCCTCCTTTATCGTAAATAATCATAACTTTGATAAGTCATCGAGTCGATAAAAGAAAACGGAAATTGAATGTAATACCCCGGAAAATCTCGACTGACTTAAAAATTCAAAGTTAATAATAAAAATGGCTTTGCACGCCTAAGTTTACGATTTTGAATTCTAAAACCAACGGTGAAATCCATTTCCGAAAATAAATTACGGAAGTCAGTTAGATGACTACTGTATTTAGGGTTATCGCGTACGAAAACTTTTTAGTTTTAGAACTCAGAACGGAAAACCGTCTGATTTTTACATTCACGAAATCGCGATACGAACTCGCCCGAGAAAGTTCGTTTTTATGATTTTCCGGACGAAACTCGGACTGTGACATCCCGAGTTTTTGTCGGAAATTAGTTTTTAAATATTACTTTCCGATTAAGTTAAATATATCGAAATTATTGGTAGAATCGGAATTTGACGATATTGTGCCGAATTACGTTTTTCGTCTTTCAATTTCCGTAACGTCGTATCGCGCCGGAAAATCGCGTATTTCTCTTTTTCTTCCCCTCAATGCCGACTTCACCTCTCTCTCTAAGCTTGATATTTCATTAGTTTATAGTATTATACCTTATGACTAATGTCCTTTTCTTTTAATAACTTTACACCTAAGTCTTTGTTAGATATTTCATTACATTAAGTAGTCATCTTCCTCACTCTCTCTCCCCCCATAACCGAAATACACACACACATATACTCTCTCTTCCATTTTTTTTTTCTTTCACCATTGAAGAAACCTCAAGTTCTTGGAGCAAGAAATTCCACAAGTTCATCATCCAACCATCGAATCTTCTAACTTCCTTCACTAAAGTTCAAGGTATTCATGTCCTCTTCTAATCTATCCAATTAGATTCTCTTTTTCTTTATTTTTCTTGATGAATCGAAAATGGGTAGATGAATTAGATGTTTTGATCTTTTAATTCATGACATAGGAGGGATTAGATATGGATTCTATGGTTAAAAATTGAAAGAAAATCAAGAGCCCTAAAACCTATATAATACCGAAATTTAGGGCTTTCTAGTAGGATGATTGGTTTCTAAAATTGATTGGATAATTGGGTTTAGAAGATGATTAACTGAGGATTAGTGAAAGAACAAATGAAATCCCCTATGTATTTGATGATGACCGAATTTTAGGCTAGGGTTTGAGTTGGGGGTTTTCAAATTAATGATGTAATGAGACTTGTAATTGTTTAATTGATGTTGTAGTAGTATGATAAGTGGAGTAATGATGTTAATCGATGAAGAAAATCAATCCCCCCTAATGTATTTGATGATGACCGAATTTTAGGCTAGGGTTTGAGTTGGGGGTTTTCAAATTAATGATGTAATGAGACTTGTAATTGTTTAATTGATGTTGTAGTAGTATGATAAGTGGAGTAATGATGTTAATCGATGAAGAAAATCAATCCCCTCTAATGTATGCTATTACCGATTTTATGAAGAAAATTGGGGGTTTTCATGTAGCTTGATTTAGTTGATGATATGTTGATGAATTAATGTTTCTAATGATATTAGATGATAATAGGAATTATTTTGGAATTAATCTAAAAATGTTAATGAAATCGTAAGAGACTAAGAACTCGAATTAAGTTGAGTTTAAGTAATGATATGAGGTGATGATGCATATAATAATGATCTACGTTAGATGATGATTGATGACGTAGAAAATTAACGAATTCCGATAACTTTTGAAATCTTGTAAGAGACGAACAAGTGGACATAAGTAATAATCGAGAAGTCGAGTAAGAATTCTAATTAGATAATAATGATTATTATGGACTAAGGCACGACTTTGTAGTTGACGACATGAGCTTTTGGATTATTATATAATGAGTTGTAGTTATAATCGAGAACTAGAAATGAGAATTTGTCAACGTGTTGTTGGTTTAGTAAAAGGGTAGTTGAAACGACGAGGTTTGATCGTCGTGGTTATAAACGAGTTTTGAAAAGGAGTTCTTCACGTATGGGAGTACGTGTTGACTGCCTTGAGAGTGAAGTTTTGTGAGAAATCGAGTACGAGAACTTAGAACGAACTTAGGAAGTTATACGTCGATTCTATCGAACAACTAGGGTTAGCCGCGGCAGTTTTGCGACCCTTCCCGGAAACTGTGATATCTCTTAGCTCGTTTATCGGATTTGAGATCCGTAAATTGGAGCGTAAACTAGACTTTCCAAGCTTTCTAACGGTGCAAAGCTCATCTCCTATTTCCAATTCCTTTATTCTGGGCAGTCCCCAGAACTACTGCATTGCGCAGTGAAAATTTCAGAACTTGAATTCCTAAGTTATTTTCTTCGCCACTTAGTTTCTTTCGATCTTTTAAGTCGTTCTAAGTATCGACAACCCTTATCTACTGAACTTAGTGTCAAGTAAGATTTATAAACGAGAAATGTTCGATTCTCGTTCCTCTTAATTAAAAGAATATAGATTAGCGTGCAAATGCCTAAAAGCTTAAAAGCATATGAAACTAATTCGATTTTGATTTCGAATTCCATTTTCTTTTTATCGACTCAATGAATTATCGAAGTTATGATTATTTACGATGAAAGAGGAAGTCAACAGTCGGGATAAGGCGAAGGATCAACGACGGAAATTCGTTTAATAGTTCTGTAATTTATAAGGTGGGCTTTCCTACTTATATCAAATAAAATGTGGGTTTTTCCACAAATCGAAAGTGACATTTATAGCTTTGATAACTGTGTTTATCAAACGTGATTATGAGGCATAAATTGTTTTTGTGTTTTATGTGAGTTCTCTTGATTCATCTGAGTTAGCTGAACAGCTTTCCAGATTTATTAGTTAGCTGACTAGTTAACTTTCGATCGGCTTTGAGTTAGCTATATGCTTTCCAAAGTATGTGCACTTTGTAGCTTGTGGTGTACGTGGTATCCTGTTGAGGGGTAACCAGCCACGTTGAATGAGAATTTGACAAGATTTGAACGTAACATCTGTCAGAAAATGCTTGGCCAAGCTACATTGTGAAAATAATAAAATGTTTAGTAGACACGAGTTCTTTTTCAAACAAAACCCCGATGTGCTATAGGGACTAAATGTCTGATTTATCTATACTTATGATTATGTTTTCGGTAATGTGCCCACTAAGTACATTCGTACTTAGCCCTGCATATATTTCTAAATGTGCAAGTTGAAGCGACGGAAGCGATGGACGGTTGAGTTAGGATTGAGTTGCGTTGAAGAATAGGAAGACTTATGTACTTAGTCTCACTTTTCCACTGCCAAACTCTAGACACTTTAAACTCTTTATGTAAATAAACAACTGTAGTATAAGTTCTATAACTTGTAACTTAGAAGTTTTTGAATACTTTGTCGAGTGATCTTTCGAGATCAACTCCTTTCTTTTATTTAATATGTCTTGTTCATAGAAATTATGTTGTCCTTTATGTATGTTTATTCAGTTAGTCCCTTTCTTCCCCGCTTCTTTAGTCCAATCCCAGTCGCACCCCGGCTTCTGCCGTCCCTCGGGATTTGGGGCTGTGACATTGAAAACGAATTCGAATTAGTTCTCATATGTTCTTAAGCTTTTAGGCTTTTGCACGCTACTCTAGATTCTTTTAATTAAACGGGAACGAGAATCGAACATTTCTCATTTAGAACTCTTACTTGATGCTAAGGTCAGTAAATTATGATAGTCGATACTTGGAACGACTTAAAAGATCGAATGAAATTAAGTTGAGAAGAAATCAACTTAAGAAATTAAGTTTTGAAACTTCACTGCACAAGGCAGAGCTTCTGAGGACTGCCCAGAACAGAGTACCCTGAAACAGGGGAGGTTCTCTGTACCGAATGAAAACCAAGGAAGTCTAGTTTACTCTCCAATTTACGGATCTCAATTCCGATAAATGAGCTAAGAGATATTGCAGTTTCCGGAAAGGGTCGCAAAACTGCCGAAGTTAACCCTAAGTTTTGATAAAAATCGACGTGTGACTTCCTTGGTTCGTTTTATGTTCTCGTACTTAAATTCTCAAGAAAATTATACAACAGGGCAGTCAACACGTATTTCCATACGTGATGAACTCCATTTTATTTTCCCGTCTATAAATACGACGATCAAAACCTCGTCATTCAATCTAACCAATTACTAAACCAAATCAAGTTCCTAAATCAAATTCAAACTTCTTGATTTAAATTACAACCTATCATTCCAATACTCGGATTAACACGTCGTCAACTACAAACTTGATCACTTAACGATAAGATTCATTAATATCCAATTATTTTCTTGGTTCGACTTTTCTTTCGATTCTTAGGCTCGTTGCTTCGTTTCTTACCAAAATTTCAACGTTATTAGAATCCGATTAAATTCTACAACATTATTCAACATCTATCAAAACTCATTAGTATGTGATCCATATCCTTAACTCATTAACCAAACTCGGTTTATTTAAGAATTTTCGTCTCTTATGCTTTACCTAATAGTTTTAGAATAATTCCAAATAATTCATATAATCAATTAACACTAATTAGGACATTATTTCATCATCAATTCCTTAATATATGTCCATTATTTTAATATTAGAACATTTAGGAAAGTGAGTCATAATTATTAATACTATATAAAATAGAAATATCCTTGAATAAAGTAAGGGGGAGGTCGGCCATGACACATAAATTTTAAGAAAATTACGCGTTTTTCCGGCTCGTCACGACGTTACGAAAGTCGAGATATAAAAACGTATTTCGGCACATTTTCGTCAAAATCCGATTTGACCAATAAATTCGATATATTTAATATACTCGAAAAGTATATTTTAAACTTAAAAATTAAATAAAATTAAATAAAATTTTGGGACATCACAGTCCAAAATTTATCCGGAAAATCATAAAAAAGAACTTTCTCGGGCAAATTCGTATTGCAATTTTGTGAATGTAAAAATCAGACGGTTTCTCGATCTGAGTTATCGAACTAAAAAGTTATCGCATGCGATAACCCTAATACAGTAGTCATTTAACTGACCTCTGTAATTTATTTTCGGAAACGGATTTCACCGTTATTTTTAGAATTTATTTTATGAACTTAGGCGTGCAAAGCCGTAATTATTATTAACTTTAAATTTTTAACGCAGTAGAAATTTTCTGGGGTATTACATCCTACCCCCCTTACGAAAAATTTTGTCCCGAAATTTGCATATCTCCTTGAAACCGTTCGGGGTACTTCTTCCTCAAATTCCCTCCAAATTCCCACGTGGCTTCTTTTTGCTCGTGAATATCTTATATCACTTTTACTAGTCGAATTGACTTGCTTACTTAAATTTTTGCGCGGTTCGATCCAAAATCGATTATGATTTTCTTCATAACTCAAGTCAGATTCAAGAACTACGTCTTGCTGACTAATTATAAGCTTAAAATTATAGACGTGTTTTTTCTTAATTGTGAAACGCGAAAACATGTTAGGGACACTTCCTATATTTGGCGGTAAGGCCAATCTATAAGTAACGGTCCTATTTTCTCGAGAATCTTGTAAGGTCTTGAGAACCTTGGTCATAATTTACCCTTAACGTCGAATCTAACGATTCCTTTAAAAGGCGAAATTTTTAAGGAAAACTTATCTCCAATTTCAAACTTAAAATCTTCACAACGGTCGTTGGTGTATGATTTCTGTCGGCCTTGAGCTTCCTTCATTCTCACTCTGATCTGCCGAACGTTCTCGATCATTTCATTAACCGCATTTGATCCTAAATTCTTTCTTTCCCTTAACTTACGATAATAGCGCAGTTATTTAAAGCTTCTTCTTAGACAAGACCTCGTACGGCGCAAAATTTTATCGAAGCTTGATAACTATAGTTGTATGCGAATTTTATTTGATATAAAATTTTTCCAACTTGCGCTTGGATCTAATAATATCGTTCTTAGCATACTAACGAGTATCTGAATCGTTTCTCTCGAATTATTGATTCGTCTGAGGGTGAAAAGCTTTACTGAAGTTAAACTCAGTACCTAGCTCCTTCTGCGTCGTGATCCAAAATCGCATGTAAATTGGCATTTTTATCTGATAATATCAATTTTGGTATTTCGTGCCGATGTACAATCTCACGGACGTTCGACTGCACTGACTTCCCTGACTCGTAGGTAAACTTAATCGGTAAAAAGTGAGCCGATTCTGTGAGTCCATCAATTACTACCCAAACGGCAGTGTTTCCTTTTCTGGGACATTCAATGGTTGCGACAATCCATACGGTCGTCGATGTAAAGCCTTAACTTGTTGATAAGTTAAACATCCTTCCAACGAGGCAACGTTTCGTTTTAGTCCATTTCACCAGAGATCTCTTCTTAAATCTTAATATGTTTTCGTATTCTCCGGGTGCGCTGCATATGTCATATCGGGAGTTTTACTGATGATATCGTATTACGTTGTTTCATAATAATCCTCTGGTACCTCTGTTCCTATCCTCAGTCGTAGCTCTTTGATCATCTCGTTCTTCCTCTGTCTCTCATCACTCTTCCTCATAATTTGGTGTTGTTACCTGTGCCGCTGTTCGACCTGTGATCGTTGCTGACGTATCGAGCACTTCTATATCCATCATCTCGAATTCTTGCACAAGCGTTTCTTCTCCGATGAAGAGATACCTAAACTTAGTTGGAGTCTTGCGACTCAGCGTGTTTGCTATTAGCTTAGCTTTTCCTAGATGGTAATTGATACCACAATCTTAAGTCTCATGTAATTCGCCCCATCTTCTTTGTCTTATGTTACTTCCTTCTGCTCGAATTAGTACTTCAACTCCATATGATCTGTGAAAATCTTAACCCTTATACCATAACGATGATGTCTCCGAATCTTCAGTGCGTGCCCAATGGCTGTAAGTTCTAGGTCATAGGTTGGATACTCGATTTTTGTGGGGTTTAAAAATTGTCGTGAGACAGAGGCTATCACCTTTCCTTCTTACATCCAAAATACATCTCAATCCATTCTTCGATGTGCCAATATATACAATGCATTCCTTGTTTGTTTTCTGAAAGGCAAAAATTGGTGCGATAATCCATTTTCTTATGCGTATATAAAAATTATCTCGCACTCGTCGGTCCATTCGGAAGTATTTTCCTTCCGAAGTAGTTATGTCGTAGTTCTAGGACTCGTGAAAATTAAATTCTTCGTGTTCTTTCACATTCTTGGAGTGAATAAGAATGTCGTTGATGAATACTCTGGCAAATTTATCTAATATACGGGTGAAATAACCCTATTCATGAGATCCATGAATACCGCAGGGCGTTGGTCAAATCAAATGGCATTACTAGGAATTCGTAATAACCATATCGGGTTCTATAAACTATCTTAGGTACGTCCTCGAGTTCGATTCCTAGCTGATGATACTCTGATCTCAAATCTATATTCGAAAAGACTCCTGCACCCTTAAGCTGCTTCCGGCTCTAAGTCGATCGTGAAATCTGCGTGATGATCTAGTGGCAAATCCTGGCAAAACTTCTGGGAAAACATCGTCATATGCATTCACTATCTTCACGTCCTGAACGGTCTTCTTAGATCCTGATTCTCCGTCTAGGTACACAAGGTAGGTTGTGGTACCCTTCTTCCTTTTCAACTTCGTGGCTTGTAGCGCTGATATTGGTGGTACTCCTCTACCCATCAAAAACCCGTAAAAGTCGGTTGGCTCTCTACCCGGCAGTTGAGAAGAGATTTTTTTCTCGTTGCAAAGAATCGTGGCATAGTTCTCTGACAACCAGTCCATACTAGGATTATATCCATGTCGAACATTTATCACGTTCCAATTGTTTGCTATGACCTTATAAAGACCCTAAATAAATTTTACGTTCGAGCGAAACTAAGGGAAATAATTCTCTGAGATTATCGTCACTCCCTAAAACATAGTTGTTCTTATTTCACGATTAGCGCATCCTAGCTCTACTCCTAAATGTTAACAGATACTAATAACAACCAAATATAAGGCTCTAAAAGAAGTAAAAATTATGACGGGGAAATTCTTAAGAAATTTGTCCAATACCTGTCACGTTTCCCTTGTCCTCACTTCGCTTCTCCTGCCAAACCACGCATGCCCATTCATTTTGTCGTGGTGTCAGTTGTTGCTGTGATTGGGTTTGGATGGTCCCTAAGGGTTGGGGTTGACTATACTGGTTTGGTTCCACCATTGGAAACAACATTGGGCATTTCCTCTTCTTATGCCCCGTCTGTCCACATTGAAAACAATTTCCCGTGCCTGCTAGACAAACACCGTAATGTTCCTTATTACAGTTGGGACACGTAGGAACATCCTGCTTCTGGCCCACTGCTTGCTGCTGTCCTAGGCAATCCCTCTTAAAGTGCCCCTCCTGTCCACAGTTGAAGCAGACACCTAGGTTCGCTAGACAAACACCGTAGTGTACACTATTGCACGTAGGACATGCTGGGATAACATTCTTTCTTTGGTTAAGCCGATCATACTGATTGGTTTCAACTGTTGGTAACGGTTTCTGGCAATTTCTTTTCACATGTCCCTTCTGCCCACAGCTACATCATCCGTTAATGTTTACTGGACATTTTCCAAAGTGCATCCAATTGCACCTAAGACAAGTAGGTACCGTGATTTCTCCTAGGTTGTTCCCTCCCTGATTATAGTGATGCTGATAGCAGTCACGACTGCTTTCTCCTTCCCACTTCCTTTTTCCTTTACAGTCGTTATTGTTATTGGAAAGGTCTTGGGTTGAAATCTGGGTCGGTATTCGTGGGAACGCTAGAATCCTTCTCTGATTTGGCATCACTGCCTCTATCTCATGAATTCGTTCCAATAATTCTGTATAGCTTAGCCCCTCTTGGCTAGCTAATGCTATCTCCAGTTTATGTTTAAGTTCTCCTTGAAATTCCTTTGCCATTTCTTCTTCAGCAGCCACCTGATCGAATACATACCTACCGTAAAACGCTCCCTTAAAGTTATTCCAGGTAATTTGAGTCGTTTGCCCCATCGGCATAGCTTCCTGTCTAGCCTTCCACCAGTAGTTAGCCGGTCCGACTAGTTGAAACACAACACACGCAAGGCATTCCTCATCTGTACATCCTAGAAGCTCAAATATCCCTTCGATTGATCGTACCCAAAACTCAGCGTCATTGGGGTTACTAGATCCCTTAAAAACCGGTGGATTTCTTCTGAAGAATAAATCCTCAATTTTATGTTGTTGTGGGGGTGGCGGAAGAAATTGGTCTTCTTGATGATTACGTTCTCCTATGCTTTCTCGCTGTCTTTCACCTCCGTTGTACCCTCTAGGATTACCAAATCCTCCTTGATTGTTACTTACTTTCAGCGGCATTTGGTTCTATAAGAAACGAGAATTCTCATTAGCGCTTGCGCTTAAGTCTTTTATTTACCTACTAGAACCCTTTCCAAACTTAACAAGTTCACGTAGAAGAGAAATCAGTAATGATTTTGATATTAACCTTTGTAAACTTTCAACTTTCGGAGTTAAATTAAACTCTCGTTACGCGAGTTCTTTCAACGTTCTGGGTTTCATTATACAAATTTGAGGGATTTTCTTGTGATAAAAACCCTTGCACGGGTCGTATATATATATATATATATATATATATATATATATATATATATATAATAAAAAGAATATTTATTTTGTCTCCAACGAGGACTTATACAAAAATTAGACTACTACGAGTCTAAACTAGGCTGACTGCCTATCTATACAGTAAACCCTGTACTTACTAGAAGTACTAGGACGGAAATGAGTCATATAATTTTGTATCCGTGGAAGTACTACAAAGAAACTAGTTACTGATCCAACTATGCACAAGGCGAGGAAAATCTACTAAGAATACTATTACGCGTCTGGTATGCTCCGCTCATCTAACTGTGGTCATGTCAAACACTGTCCTCTGCGGCCGGTAAATCGTCAGGGTTCTCATCCGGATCCTCCTCCAGATCCTCCTCCTCGGACTCTAAACTGAAGACGAGTTGTAGTGCCTCGTCTATCATCAAGGTGGTACCGTTTAGAAGTGTGAGTGGGGGGTGGTGAAGGTATCTCTGAACCAATCTTCTCTGCGTCTGAATCCCAATAATCGTCACCGATCACTACATACGCTTCTTCTGGGGAAGAAGGTGTTCAGGAAAAGAATCGGACTCGTACTCATCCCTGGAACGGGCCCTGGACGGTCCTGCCTCATACTCAGCTCTGACTCTGGCCAACTCTGAACAAACCTCGTCTAAGGGGTCTATATGGATATGGTAACTGTATTAGGGTGGTAAGCTCTGCGTCTGTCTCATAGTATCCTGGTCCTGTCTCGAACTGATCTCTAACTGTCGCCCATTTCGTACAAAGCTCGTCCATTGGAGCCGAAGGTGGTAGTAAATGTAGCATGACAACAATCTTCGCATCTGACTCCTGGTACCTTCGTCCAGTCTCGAACTATCTTCGAACCCTCACACTAGACTTAGGTAGAAAAAGGAGTAGACAATCCTAACAAGACATCTGTCTCTGCGTCCATCTCAACTAATCCCGGTCCTGGAACCAACTCCTCAAGTGGTCTAGGTGAAAACGGTAATTGTGGTACAACTGCAGTCTTCTCGTCTGTCTCTAAAAACTCTACCACTGAATCCCACTCCTCATTAGGTACAAGATCTGTCGGGATCTCCAATAAATCGGCCATCTCTGGGTCTAAGTCAAGAGACTCAGGCTCGGTAATTGCTGGGAAAAGACGGTAAGAAAAATGTGGCATGAGGGGATCTGCCATCATGAACCTTGTCACAACCCCAAATCCCAAGGGACGGCAGAAGCCGGGGTGTGACTGGGATTGGATTAAAGAAGCGGGGAAGAAGGGGACTGACTGAAATAAACATACATAAAGGACTACATAATTTCTATGAACAAGACTTTATAACAAAAGAAGGAGTTGATCTCGAAGGATCACTCGAACAAGATACACAGAAACATCTAAGTTATAAGTTACAGAACTTATACTATAGTGGTTTATTTACATAACATCAAAAGAGTTTAGAGTGTTTAGAGTTTGGCAGCGGAAAAATGAGACTAAGTACATAAGTCTTCCTATTCTTCAACTCAACTCAATCCTAACTCAATCGTCCATCGCTTCCGTCGCTTCAACCTGCACATTTAGAAATATATGCAGGGCTAAGTACGAAAGTACTTAGTGGGCATATTGCCGAAATCATAGTATAAGTATTGATAAATCAGGCATTTAGTCCTTGTAGCACATCGGGGTTTTGTTTGAAAAAGAACCTGCGTCTACTAAACATTTTATTATTTTCACAATGTAGCTTGGCCAAGCATTTTCTGACAGATGTTACGTTCAAATCTTGTCCAATTCTCATTCACCGTGGCTGGTTACCCCTCAACAGGATACCACATACACCACAGGCTACAAAGTGCACATACTTTGGAAAGCATATAGCTAACTCAAAGCCGATCGAAAGTTAACTACTCAGCTAACTAATAAATCTGGAAAGCTGTTCAGCTAACTCAGATGGATCAAGAGAACTCACATAAAACACAAAAACAATTTATGCCTCAGAATCACGTTTGATAAACATAGTTATCAAAGCTATAAATGTCACTTTCGATTTGTGGAAAAACCCACATTTTATTTGATATAAGTAAGAAAGCCCACCTTATACAATACAGAACTATTAAACAAATTTCCGTCATTGATCCTTCGCCTTATCCCGACTGTTGAATTCCTCCTTCATCGTAAATAATCATAACTTCGATAAGGCATCGAGTCGATAAAAAGAAAATGGAATTCGAAATCAAAATCGAATTAGTTTCATATGCTTTTAAGCTTTTAGGCATTTGCACGCTAATCTATATTCTTTTAATTAAGAGGAACGAGAATCAAACATTTCTTGTTTAGAAATCTTACTTGACACTAAGGTCAGTAGATAAGGTTGTAGACACTTAGAACGACTTAAAAGATCGAAAAAAACTAAGTTGAGAAGAAAACAACTTAGTAAGCTAAGTTCTGAAAATTCACTGCACATTACAGAGGTTCTAGGGACTGCCCATAACAAAGCATTTGGAATCATTACTACGTATATCATTTACTCAATCCATTAACCAAACTCGATTTATTTCCAATTATTTGTCTCTTACAAATTCATTATCATTTTAGAAAATTTCAATTAAAATCATATCATCATCTACTACCATAAGGAACATTAATCCATCCTTATTACATCAATTAAATCACACTACAAATAACCCCTAATTATCCCCCTAAAATCGGTAATACTAAATAATTTAAAAGGGTGATTTTCTTCAACAATTAACTCCATTAATCCAATACTAACACTACTACAACATGAGTTATCGAAAGATTAACAATACTACATCATTAATTTAGATTTCTCCTTCAAACCCTAACCCCTAGAACTCGGTTTTCATTAATTCATTAGGGAATTCATTTCTTCTTTGCACTAATCCACAATTAAACACCTCCTAAGCCTAATTATCCAAACAATTATTGAATTACATACTCTTACAACAATCCCCTAATTTTCGGTTCCCTTAGAGAAAAGGGTTCTTGAATTTCTTCCTTTAATTTAACCGTAGAAACTAATTTCTAACCACCTTATGTCATGAATTAAACAATGAATCATCCTCCAACATCATCTCATAAAATCGATCCAACATAATAATAAAAGAATTAAATTCTAATTGAATAGGAGTGTGAATCAAGTGATTACCTTGATGATTAATGAAGGTAGAATGAAATTTGATGGATAGATGATGACTTGTTGAAGAAATTTCCTTGAAGAACTTGAAGGTATTTTAATGGAGTTTGGGAAAACAAAATGAGAGAGAGAGGTTGATGGTAGATGGCGGTTTGGGTGTGGAAAAGATGAAGAAAAATGACTAATGTACTAATGAAATAATATCTACATAAACATAGAAGTAAAGTCTTAGCATGAGGTGTAAAGTAATATGGTGAGTCATAATGTGTTAATACTATATTAAACTAAAATATCATTGAGTGTGTGTGAAGAGAAGTCGGCAGCCATGGGAATTAATTTAGGAAAGATCCCGCTTTTCTGGCTCGTTACGACGTTATAAAAATCGATAAATGAAAAACGTATTTCGGCTCGTTTCCGTCAAAATCCGACTCGACCATAAATTCCGACGTATTTTACTTACTCGGAAAGTAATATTTAAAAACTTAATTCCGACAAAAACTCGGGACGTCACAGTCCGAGTTTCGCCCGGAAAATAAAAAAAAAACGAACTTTCTCGGGCGAGTTCGTATCGCGATTTCGTGAATGTAAAAATCAGACAGTTTTCCGTTCTGAGTTCTAGAACTAAAAAGTTTTCATACGCGATAACCCTAAATACAGTAGTCATCTAACCGACTTCCGTAATTTATTTTTGGAAACGGATTTCACCGTTGGTTTTAGAATTCAGAATCGTAAACTTAGGCGTGCAAAGCCATTGTTATTATTATCTTTGAATTTTTTAAGTCAGGCGAGATTTTCCGGGGTATTACATCCTACCCCCTTGGAAAAAATTTCGTCCCGAAATTTGCATATCTTCTGCAAAGGATGAGAATATCTCTCCTTCATCTTCTCCTCGAGCTCCCACGTGGCTTCTTCCTGCCCGTGATGATTCCGCAACACTTTTATGATTGGTATCGATTTGATTATTAATTTTCGAACGTTTCTATCCGAAATTGATATTGGTTTTTCATCGTAATTTAAGTCAGATTCAAGAACTATGTCTTGCTGACTAATAACGTGCTTAGGGTCATAGACGTATTTTTCTCAATTGAGAAACGTGGAACACGTTATGGATACTTCTTAAACTTGGCAGTAAGGCCAACCTATAAGCAACGGGTCTTATTTTCTCGAGGATTTCGTAAGGTCCTATGAACCTTGGTCTTAGTTTACCCTTAACGTTGAATCTATCGATTCCCTTAGAAGGCGCAATCTTAAGGAAAACTTTATCCTAATCTCAAAACTTAAGATCCTCGCGACGGTCGTCGGCATATAACTTCTGTCGGCTCTGGCTTCTCTCATTCTATCTCAAATCTGCCGTACAATCTCGATCATCTCATTAATCACGTCTGGTCCTAGGTTTTTCCTTTCACCACTTCGTCCCAAATAAGTGGTGATCTACATTTTGTCCATACAAAGCCTCGTACGACATCATTCCTATCGTAGCCTGATAGTTGTTGTTTATACGCGAATTCATCCAAGTGTAAAACATCTTCCTAATTCGCGCCTCGATCCAATACCACTGTCCTTAACATATCAACCTAAATCCGAATCGTCCTTTCAGACTGTCCATCTGTCTGAGGGTGTAAAGCTGTACTGAGATTAGCTCGGTTCCTAATTCTTTGTGCATAATGAACCAAGATCTGGCAGTAAATTTGGCGTCTTGATCTAATATTATAAACTTCGGTACTCCATGTAGACGTACAATCTCTCTGACGTACAACTGAGCAATTTTTTTTTTTTTCTGATCCTTACGTAGTCTTAATCGGTAAGGAGGGAGCTGATTTCGTAAGTCTATTGATAATCACCCAATGGCTGTGTTTCCTCTTCTTGACTTAGGCAGGTCTGTCACAAAATCCATGGCTATTCCTTCCCATTTCCATTCTGGGATATCCAATGGCTGTAACAATCCATACGGTCATCGGTTGTAAAGTCTTAACTTGCTGTCATGCCAAACATCTTTCTACAAACGAGGTAACGTCTCGTTTTAGTCCATTCCACTAGAAATTCTTTCTCAAGTCCTGATACATCTTCGTACTCCCTAGGTGTGCTGTGTATAAGGCGTATCGTGAGCTTCACTCATGATATCATTCTTCAGTTCGTTGTCGTCGTCAGGAATACAAATTATGCCTTCAAAAGATTGCATTATTTGGTGCTTCGGAATATCCTTCTGGTCTATCTGTTCATATATTTAGTCAAAACTTCTCCATTGTTTCATCCTTTCTCTGGACACCGTTGGTTCTTTCTCTTAAATTTGGAGTAGCTTCTAGAGTTGCTACCTGGCTCGTTATCGTTGCTGGGGTATCGAGTACCTGAATATCCATTTTCTCGAACTCTCGTACCAATGTCACTTCCTTAACAAAGAGGCATCCTAACTTTGTAAGAGCCTTGCGACTCAGCGCGTCTGCTACTACATTTGCCTTTCCTGGATGGTAGTCGATCCCGCAGTCGAAATCCTTGACCAATTCGAGCCATCTCCTTTGCCTCGTATTCAGTTCTCTCTGCTCGAAAAGTACTTCAGACTCTTGTGATCTGTGAAGATCTCAACCCTTACACCATAGAGATGGTGTCTTCAAATCTTTAACACATGCACAACGGCTGTGTGTTCTAAATCGTGGGTTGGATACCTAACTTCGTGGAGTCGAAATTGTCGTGAAGTATAAGCTATCACTCGTCCGTCCATTTAAATTTGGTTTCCTTTCGAAGTAACTGCGTCATCGGCTTGGCGATTGTAGAGAATCCCTCAATTAACCTTCTGTAATAACCGGCTAAAAACCCAAGAAACTTCTGATCTCGTTCTGACTCGTTGGTGACCTCCAGTTGGGTACCGCCTCTACCTTGGCAGGATCTACCTTGATTCCTTCAGCCGAAACTACATGACCAAGGAACATTACTTCCTTAAGCCAAAATTCGCATTTACTGAACTTGGCATACAGTTTCTCAGTTCTAAGTGTTTCCAATACTATCCGTAGATGTTCTTCGGGTTCCTTCTCATTTTTGGAGTAAATGAGAATATCGTCGATGTATACTAAGACGAATTTGTCTAAGTACGGGTGTAAAATCCTATTCATGTGGTCCATGTATACAGCAGGGGCGTTGCTTAAATCAAATGGCATTACTAGGAGTTCGTAATCTGGTTCGAATAGCGGTCTTAGGTGCGTCCTCGGGTTTAATTTTCAGCTGGTGGTACCTTAATCTTAAATCTATCTTGTAAAAACACTCCTGCACCCTTGAGCTGGTCAAACAAATCCTCTATCCTTGGCAAAGGATATTTGTTCTTGAGGGTGATCTTGTTCATTTCTCGATAATCTATATACATTCTCATCGAACCGTCCTTCTTCCTAACAAATAACACTGGTGCTCCCCAAGGTGAGACACTTGATCTGATGGAACCAAGGTCTAATAGCTCGTGTAACTGGATTTTAAGTTCTTCTAATTCTTTCGGTACCATCCTATATGGGGCTTAAGATTTAGGAGCTGCTCCTGGCTCTAAGTCGATCGTAAAGTCTACGTGTCGATCGGGTGACAATCCTAGCAATATTTCAGGGAATATACGTCCTCATATTTATCTAAAACCGTCGCGTCTTGGATGGTCTTCTTGGCTCCTGGTTCTCTGACTAGGTTCACAAGATAAGCTGTGATACCTTTCTTCCTTATTAACTCCGTGGCTTGTAGCGCTTATATAATCGGTACTCCTCTACTCATTGAAGTTCCGTGGAATTCGGTTGGTTCTCTACCCGGGGGTTGAAAAGAGATTTTTCTCTCGTTGCACAGAATCGTGGCATAATTCTCTGACAACCAATCTATTCCTAAGATTATGTCTACGTCCTACATTATCATAACGTTTATGTTGTTCGCTTTAACCTTAGGAGTTTCAATTTCTAGTTCTAAGTTAGAGCAAACATGCGTAGAAGTAGTGATCTCTCCTGAAGGCGTAGCTACTCTCATAAGGTGTGTAGCTCTTACAGGTCTGATGTCTAGGTTATCGGCACACGAGCCAGCAATAAAAGAATGCGATGCGCCAGTATCAAACAGTATCTCAAATAGGGATGTTGTGAAGTTTTCCCATACCTGCTAGGTTTCCTTTTCCATTATTCTTCCCAGTCTGCCTATTGGCGCATGCCCTTGCATTCTGCAGTCGCTGCGCATGCTGCTGAAATTGTTGCTGCGTCATCTGTTGTTGAGGCTGCTCCTGAATTGCCCTCAAAGGCTGGGGCTGTCCTTGCTGATTCTGTTCGGCTGTTCTCAGTAGTTTAGGGCAATCCCTTTTTACGTGCCCTGCCTGTCCACAGTTAAAACAAACGCCCGTGCCTGCTTGACAAATACCGGGATGGGTTCCATTGTATTTTGGGCAAACTGGATAAGTAACCCTCCCTGGGTTATTTCCTCATTGGTTAGAGTTTCGCTGTTGTCCCTGTGGCTGTCTTTGCTGATTATTCCCTTTCCATGGTCTGGCCTGATTGTTCCCTTGTAAATACAACCCTGACCGATTGTTTCCCTGCCATTGTCTCTTTTTGTTGTTCCGGCTAGGCTGCTGGTAGTCGTACTGATTTCCCTTTTGTTGATTACCCTGGTTAGGATTCTGATTGTAGTCACTGCTACTTCCTCCATCCCATTTTCTTTTTCCTTGGAAGTTGCTATTATTGTTGTTATAATAGCCTCGGTTTTGGTTTTGGGTTGGAGCTGATGTAGGCGTTATGGTTTTCTTCTCATCAGGCACAACGGCCTCCATTTCCAGTGCTCGTCCCAAAATATCAGTGTAGCTTAGTCCTCCATGACTAGCTAATGCAATTCCCAGTTCATGTCGTAGTCCCCTTTGGAACTTCTTCAAGAGTTTCTCCTCAGTATCTACCTGAGTCGGTGCATACCTAGACAGTTCACAAAATTTTGCATCATATTCTGTGATCGTCATCTTGCCCTACTTCAAATTGTAGAACTCAGCTTCCTTCTGAGCCCTATATGTCTTAGGCACGTACTTATCGTACAGCGCCTCCCTGAATTCTTCCCATGTAAATCAAGTTAGGTGTTCCGCAGGTATCACCTTCTGTCTCGCCTCCCACCAGTAATCCGCTGATCCGGTTAGTTGGAATGCAACACACAGTAGTCGCTCCTCATCAGTACACCTAAGGAGCTTGAAAATTTTCTCGGTTGATCGCACCCATAGCTCAGCATCACTAGGGTTGCCCGATCCATCAAACTTTGGGGGGTTTCTTTTGAGGAAAAGATCCTCAATGTCCCTACGGGGTGGGGGTGGAGGTGATGGTGATGGTGATGGGGTATCATTTCGTTCCTATTCCTGCTCTCTGTCATTCTCTGGTTGAAGTCTTCCACGTCCCCTGGGCCTACCAGGTCCTCGACCTCTTCTGTTGTTAATGTTTCTCGGCGGCATTTTTCCTTAAACTATAAGGAATAGAAAATTTCTATTAGCGCCTTACCTTTAAGCCCTTTGTTACTCACTAACCCACTTTCCAACTTAATCAAGTTCGCGGAAAAGAAATTCGAACATAACTTCGATACTATCCCCTAAATCTTTTAACTGCCAAAGTTAAACCTAATTTTCGTTACACGGGTTCATTTGCATTCTGATTTGATTTTACGATTTATAAAAACTTCCTTGCGATTAAAAACCCTCTCATGGGTCATGTATATATATATACATCAAAGGGATATGGATTTTGCCTCCAACGAGGTCTTATACAAAAAGTTAGACTATTACGAGTCTAAACTAGGCTGTCGGCCTATCACTGTACAGGTAGCATTAACAGAATGCATTACTGTACTACTGGGAGTACTAGAACTGAAACGGTTCACAAAATTTCGTATCCGTTAGGGTACTACAAAACTAACTAGTTACTGATCCGACTATGTACGTAACAAAAGAGACTACTAACTCTGTTGATAAGCGTCCCTGACGCACTGCTCAACTCGCTGCAGTGAAACCTCCACTGCTCTCTATGGCCTGATCCTCCTTAGGGTCCTCGTCCGTATTCTCATCAGGGTTCTCTTCCGGATCCTCATTCGGGTCCTCATCCTCTGACTCTGAACCAAAGACGAGCTAAGGTGCCTCGTCAACTCTCAAGGTAGTGCCGTCTGCAAGTGTAAGTGGTGGCGGTGCAGACATCTCTGAAACTGTCATCTCGGTATCTGAAACCAGGTAATCTTAGCAGGTTACTAACGCCCTATTCTTTGGAGGCAGAAGATGATCGAGAAAGGAACTAGACTCGTACTTCTTCCTGGAACGGACCCCAGATGGTCCTGCCTCAAACTCTGCTCTAACTCTAGCCAATTCTGCACAAATCTCGTCAAGCGGTCTGTATGAAGATGGTAACTGTAACAAGGCGGTAAGCTCTGCGTCTGTGTCCAAGTACTCTGGTCCTGCATCGAACGGTCCTCGAACTCTCACAGAAGGCTCGGGTAGGAAAGGAGCAGGAAATCCTAACCCGTCATCTGTCTCTGAAACTAACCCCTCTGTGCCCTTGCTAGGTACAATCACGGGAGGAATCTCGAACTGTGTCATCATCTCTGGACCTATCTCGCCATGATCTGACTCTGAATCCGCCTCTAAGTAAGTGTAGGGAGGATGCGCCTGAATGGGATATGCTGCCATGTGTCTGTTCGGAAGAAATGCTTGTGTACCTCTAAAGCTAATCCATAGTAATCACCTGTCGGCTCTACGTCGTCATCAAATATCCCAAGATAGTACCATGCCGTATCGTGTGCCCAACCATGCCATTCCTCTGGGAGATGTCTAATCAAGTCGAAGATAGCCTAATCCTCTGTAATAGAATGCCGAGTAGTTACTAATCCTTTGTCCTATATCATGTCTCGGGTTTGCCTCGAAAACTCGATACTTATCCAAAATATGATCTGCCCAAGTACGTTGTGGTGGGGATTGACTCTCCTGAGCCATATCACTACTAGAAGTCATCCTACAAGGTTTTTAGGGAACGTGGATCAGTAACAGGTAGGACAATATCTTATCTTACGGAAAACCTCAAATTACAAAATGAATATTTCTTATTCAATTGTAATTTCACCATACTTAAGCAAACAAACTTATCTTAGACATCTAGCAATTTCGCAGAAAATTGCACTCGTACAAACAATATATAGAAATAAAATTTCAAGATTTTATTTCCATTCCTTATCTTAATATATTTTTTTTTCCATGAAGAAAATTTCTTATCGATTCTCACTCGTTAAAACAAGTGCGTTCACTTTGTTCATGTTACTTATTCGAAAGTAACATTCATTTACGTAAGACTTTGTCGTTCATGACCCTTAATATACGTACTCGTCGTACTCTTCGTTCAAAACAAAGTATAGAAATAAATTCCAAAAGAAATTGGAATGATAATTAGGGAATAACCTTTAGAACATAAGTTCTAATCGTCGTTGAATTCGATCGATTGTTGACAAATTTAATCAAGCTTCGTGCTTGATTCTTAATATTTGTACATATCTCCCTCTCGAAGTCCGTACATAGCGAACTCCGCTGAAAAACAAAACGGTACGACGTCGTCATGTTACTTATACGTAAGTAACATTTATTTATTTCATTCGTCTTTGATTCCCTTTATTTTGTCCTCCTCATCTCGATCACATCCTTCTTAATATGAAGCCAACGTTTCTCGTACGTTTACTCGTTTCTTTCGTTCACTTGGTACCAAGTTATTTCATCCCATCATTATTCGTTTCATTTTCTCGAAGGAAATTATTATCGGTTTCTAAGTATAAAAACAAGATTCGATTCTGTCGAGTCTTGTTCAGGTCACTACACGCACGTGACATCCATCTGTAGGAGTTCTTCCCGTTTTGAAGATCTCCTTTCGAAATCATTTAAAATAACGTTTCTTAAAACGTCTAAGTTCTCGAATAGTCGGAGAAGACCTTAGGTTTCAAAGTCTATGTTCTCAATGAACCGGGAGAAATCCTTAGAATTCGTCTAGATTCTTGTACCAAATAAACCTTTTCAAAAAGTAAGAATTATTGCGTAAATAATTTCACAAAAGATAGTACTCGTACTATCACATAATCACATAACCAAACAAAGTATAAATTCTTATAATTTCATTAATGAAAAGTATTTTGGCACCATTTTTATTCTTTACTCGTTGAATAGTCATTCAAAAATTTCTTATTGAAAAGAAATCATATCATTGAAATTTTTTTTTCCTCGTTGAGTCGACGTAGCGGGAGGTTGAGTTGTCATCTACAATCTTAATCTTAGTGTTATAACTAAATCTTAACTTTACTTGAAAGAAGATTCTGGTCTAGATTATATAAAAAAACTCTATCTCACAACTCGAATGAAGACTCGATATAGAGTATGAACAAATACTCTATTTTACTACTCGAAGGATGTCTCGTATACAGAGCAGAAACGATTGCTCTGATACCACTCTGTCACAGCCCCAAATCCCGAGGGACGGCAGAAGCCGGGGTGCGACTGGGATTGGATTAAAGAAGCGGGGAAGAAGGGGACTGACTGAAATAAACATACATAAAGGACTACATAATTTCTATGAACAAGACTTTATAACAAAAGAAGGAGTTGATCTCGAAGGATCACTCGAACAAGATACACAGAAACATCTAAGTTATAAGTTACAGAACTTATACTACAGTGGTTTATTTACATAACATCAAAAGAGTTTAGAGTGTCTAGAGTTTGGCAGCGGAAAAATGAGACTAAATACATAAGTCTTCCTATTCTTCAACTCAACTCAATCCTAACTCAACCGTCCATCACTTCCGTCGCTTCAACCTGCACATTTAGAAATATATACAGGGCTAAGTACGAAAGTACTTAGTGGGCACATTGCCGAAATCATAGTATAAGTATTGATAAATCAGGCATTTAGTCCTTGTAGCACATCGGGGTTTTGTTTGAAAAAGAACCCGCGTCTACTAAACATTTTATTATTTTCACAATGTAGCTTGGCCAAGCATTTTCTGACAGATGTTACGTTCAAATCTTGTCAAATTCTCATTCACCGTGGCTGGTTACCCCTCAACAGGATACCACATACACCACAGGCTACAAAGTGCACATACTTTGGAAAGCATATAGCTAACTCAAAGCCGATCGAAAGTTAACTAGTCAGCTAACTCAGATGGATCAAGAGAACTCACATAAAACACAAAAACAATTTATGCCTCATAATCACGTTTGATAAACATAGTTATCAAAGCTATAAACATAGTTATCAAAGCCCACCTTATACAATACAGAACTATTAAACAAATTTCCGTCATTGATCCTTCGCCTTATCCCGACTGTTGAATTCCTCCTTCATCGTAAATAATCATAACTTCGATAAGGCATCGAGTCGATAAAAAGAAAATGGAATTCGAAATCAAAATCGAATTAGTTTCATATGCTTTTAAGCTTTTAGGCATTTGCACGCTAATCTATATTCTTTTAATTAAGAGGAACGAGAATCAAACATTTCTTGTTTAGAAATCTTACTTGACACTAAGGTCAGTAGATAAGGGTTGTAGACACTTAGAACGACTTAAAAGATCGAAAAAAACTAAGTTGAGAAGAAAACAACTTAGTAAGCTAAGTTCTGAAAATTCACTGCACATTACAGAGGTTCTGGGGACTGCCCATAACAAAGCATTTGGAAACAGGGGAAGTGCCCTGTACCGTTAGAAAGCCTGGGATGTCTAGTTTACTCTCCAATTTACGGATCTCAAATCCGATCAACGAGTTAAGAGATATTGCAGTTTCCGGAAAGGGTCGCAAAACTGCCGAGGTTAACCCTAATTGTTCGATAGAATCGACGTATGACTTCCTAGGTTCGCTCTATGTTCTCGAACCTACATTTTCACGAAATTAATACATCAAGGCAGTCAACACGTACTCCCGTACGTGTAGAACTTCTTTCCATTTCCCGTCTATAAGTACGACATTTTAAACCTCGCCGATTAAGCTAATCAATTACTATACCAATCAAGTTAACAATTTCAATACTAACTTCTCGATTATAATTAAAGCTTAACATTTCGTAGCTCGAATTAATACGACGTCAACTACAAAGTTGTTCATTTAGTCATAACAAGCATTAACAACCAATTCTCCTTCCTACTCGACTTTCCTATCATTAATTACGTTCACTCATTCGTCTCTTATAGATTTTCCAAAGTCGTCGGAATTCGCTCATATTTTACATAATCATTCCTCATCTATCGAGAATCATTACTACGTATATCATTTACTCAATCCATTAACCAAACTCGATTTATTTCCAATTATTTGTCTCTTACAAATTCATTATCATTTTAGAAAATTCCAATTAAAATCATATCATCATCTACTACCATAAGGAAAATTAATCCATCCTTATTACATCAATTAAATCAAACTACAAATAACCCCTAATTATCCCCCTAAAATCGGTAATACTAAATAATTTAAAAGGGTGATTTTCTTCAATAATTAACTCCATTAATCCAATACTAACACTACTACAACATAAGTTATCCAAAGATTAACAATACTACATCATTAATTTAGATTTCTCCTTCAAACCCTAACCCCTAGAACTCGGTTTTCATTAATTCATTAGGGAATTCATTTCTTCTTTGCACTAATCCACAATTAAACACCTCCTAAGCCTAATTATCCAAACAATTATCGAATTACAAACTCTTACAACAATCCCCTAATTTTCGGTTCCCTTAGAGAAAAGGGTTCTTGAATTTCTTCCTTCAATTTAACCGTAGAAACTAATTTCTAACCACCTTATGTCATGAATTAAACAATGAATCATCCTCCCACATCATCTCATAAAATCGATCCAACATAATAATAAAAGAATTAAATTCTAATTGGATAGGAGTGTGAATCAAGTGATTACCTTGATGATTAATGAAGGTAGAATGAAATTTGATGGATAGATGATGACTTGTTGAAGAAATTTCCTTGAAGAACTTGAAGGTATTTTAATGGAGTTTGGGAGAACAAACTGAGAGAGAGAGGTTGATGGTAGATGGCGGTTTGGGTGTGGAAAAGATGAAGAAAAATGACTAATGTACTAATGAAATAATATCTACATAAACATAGAAGTAAAGTCTTAGCATGAGGTGTAAAGTAATATGGTGAGTCATAATGTGTTAATACTATATTAAACTAAAATATCATTGAGTGTGTGTGAAGAGAAGTCGGCAGCCATGGGAATAAATTTAGGAAAGATCCCGCTTTTCCGGCTCGTTACGACGTTATAAAAATCGATAAATGAAAAACGTATTTCGGCTCGTTTCCGTCAAAATCCGACTCGACCATAAATTCCGACGTATTTTACTTACTCGGAAAGTAATATTTAAAAACTTAATTCCGACAAAAACTCGAGACGTCACAGTCCGAGTTTCGCCCGGAAAATAAAAAAAAAACGAACTTTCTCGGGCGAGTTCGTATCGCGATTTCGTGAATGTAAAAATCAGACAGTTTTCCGTTCTGAGTTCTAGAACTAAAAAGTTTTCATACGCGATAACCCTAAATACAGTAGTCATCTAACCGACTTCCGTGATTTATTTTTGGAAACGGATTTCACCGTTGGTTTTAGAATTCAGAATCGTAAACTTAGGCGTGGAAAGCCATTTTTATTATTAACTTTTAATTTTTTAAGTCAGTCGAGATTTTCCGGGGTATTACAAACCTGTTATGGAAGAAGCGCCTATCGATAGCTAAGGTAAAACCTTGGTAATCCCCCGTTGGCTCAATGTCATCGTCAAACGATCCTAGATAATATCATGCGATGTCGTGTGCCCAACTATGTCACTCGTCTGGTAGCTGATAAATCAAATCGGACACGGCCTGGTTCGCTGAAATGAATGCCGTGCTGCATAGTATATGGTTGAGAAGTTGCTCACTATCTGCCCGACATCCTCCTTATCCGAGTCTGACACGTAATTATGGTACTTATCCCGTATCACATCCACTAAGGTACGCTGAGGTAAAGGCTGGCTCTTCCGAGTGGTAACCATCCACCCGGCCATCTTATAGAAACACGGATCAGTAACGGTTAAGGTAATAACTTATCTTATAGAAAATCTTAAATCACAATAGAACATTCCTTATTCAATTGTAATATCGCCGACACTTAAGATAATAAACTTATCTTAGATACCTTAGAAATTTTTAAGAAGCATTGCTCTCAAACAAAATATATAGAAATAAGATTTCAAGATCTTATTTCCATCCTGTATATTATTATTCTTTGATATATATATATATATATATATATATATATATGTATATATATTTTATTTCTTTCATAAGGGAAATTTCTGAATGATTTTTACTTTATTAAAACAAAGTATGATTCTACTTTGTTCATGTCACCTACGCATTTATGACATTCGTTTAAAGGAGACTTTGTCGTCCTCAACATTTGATGCTCGTATTCGTCGCTTTCTTCGTTTAAAGATGAAGTATGAAATAATTTCATAAGAAAAAGAAATAATAATTAGAAAATATTTCTTAGAACCCAAGTTCTAATCGTCGTTAGGATCGATCGATCGTTAGGAATTCAGCTAAGATTCGTACTCGATCTTAGTGATAATACAAATCTCCGATTAAAGGTTAAACGGAGCAACTCCATTTGAAAGACGACTTCGTTCGTGTTACTTGTACGGAAGTAACACTTATTTCCTCATTCCCTTTGATCCCCTTTATTCTGTCCTCTTCGTCTCGATCGTATCTTTCTTGTTTTGAAGTCTTCTTTTCTTCTCGTTCCGATCATTTCTCGAATGATTTGAGCCATGTTTCTTAAACGTCTAAGTTTTCAAAGGATCGGAAAGTCCTTAGAACAAAGTCTATGTTTTTCATGAATAGGAAAAATCCCTAGGGTTTGTCTAGATTCTCGTGCCCAAAATATTTTCAAACATAAGAAATTATTGCGCATATAATTTCACATAAGGCACATAACATAACCAAAGTATAATTTAATATACTTCCAAAATAATTCTGTATTTGGCACTTTGTTTTCATCCTTAACTTAAAAACACTTATTCAAAATTTCTCATTAAAACGAAATCACATTACTGAAATTCTTTCCTCGTTGAGTCGACGTAGCGGGAGGTTGAGTTGTCGTCTATATTCTTAATCTTATCTTATTGTTCTGACTTAACTTTACTTGAAAGAAGACTCAGGTATAGAGTATATACAAATACTCTATCCTACGACTCGAAAGAAGACTGGTACCACTCGGTGGTATCACTAGAAAACAATTTAAGGCCAGAGCGGAAACGAATGCTCTATCGTACTACTCGAATGAAGACTTGTACAGAGCAGAAACAATGGCTCTGATACCACTCTGTTACAACCCCAAATCCCGAGGGACGGCAGAAGCCGGGGTGCGACTGGGATTGGATTAAAGAAGCGGGGAAAAAAGGGGCTGACTGAATAAACATACGTAAAAGACATCATAAATTCTATCAATAAGACTTCATTACCAAAAGATAGAGTTAATCACGATGGATTACTCGACGAAGTTCTCAAAAGGAAAACTAAGTTATAATTACAGAACTTAGTCTACAGTGATTAAACATGTCATAGCCCCAAATCCCGAGGGATGGCAGAAGCCGGGGTGCGACTGGGATTGGATTAAAGAAGCGGGGAAGAAGGGGACTGACTAAACATACATACATAAGAGACATCATACATTCTATGAACAAGACTTTATTTACAAAAGGAAGAGTAATTCTCGAAGGATTACTCGACAGAAGGTACTCAAAAGGCATCTAAGTTTAAGTTTACAGACATAAACTACAGAGTTTTACGTAATGTACATAACATCAAAGTACTTAGAGTTTTGTAGCGGAAATGTGATTCATACTAACTAAAGTCTTCCTAAGACAACTTAATTCAAGCCTCGCCGCTTCCATCGCTTCAACCTGCACATTTAGAAAACATATGCAGAGCTAAGTACAAAAGTACTTAGTGGTCACGTTGCCGAAAACATATTCATAAGTATAAATAATCAGGCATTTCATAATCGTAGCACATCGGGGTTTTATTGAAAATGGCCCGTGTGTACTAAACATTTTCTGACTCATTTATATAAATTAGCTTGTACAAGTATTTTTCTAGTATGTTACGTTCAAATCTTGACCAATTCCTCATTCACCGTGGCTGGTTACCCCTCAACAGGATACCACATACACCACATGTTACAAAGTGCACTAACTCTGGAAAGCACTTAATAGCTAACTCAGAGCCGATCATTAGTTAACCTATTTTGATTAACTTATAAATCTGGAAAACACGAATGTTAACTCAGATAGGTACAAGAGAACTCACATAAAATATTTAAATAGTTTATGCCATGATTATCACTTTGAAAACTCATTTATCAAAGCGATATAGAATTACTTTCGAGTTGTGGAAAAATCCACATTTTATTTGTTATAGAATAAAAGCGCACCTTATAAGTTACAGAACTATTAAACGAGTTTTCTGTCGTCAATCCTTCGTCTTATCCCGAGTGCTGACTTCCTCCTTCATTGTAAATAATCATAACTTTGATAAGTCATCGAGTCGATAAAAGAAAACGGAAATTGAAAACGAATTCGAATTAGTTCTCATATGTTCTTAAGCTTTTAGGCTTTTGCACGCTACTCTAGATTCTTTTAATTAAACGGGAATGAGAATCGAACATTTCTCATTTAGAACTCTTACTTGATGCTAAGGTCAGTAAATTATGATAGTCGATACTTGGAACGACTTAAAAGATCGAATGAAATTAAGTTGAGAAGAAATCAACTTAAGAAATTAAGTTTTGAAACTTCACTGCACAAGGCAGAGCTTCTGAGGACTGCCTAGAATAGAGTACCCTGAAACAGGGGAGGTGCTCTGTACCGAATGAAATCCAAGGAAGTCTAGTTTACTCTCCAATTTACGGATCTCAATTCTGATAAACGAGCTAAGAGATATTGCAGTTTCCGGAAAGAATCGCAAAACTGCCGAAGTTAACCATAAGTTTTGATAAAAATCGACGTGTGACTTCCTAGGTTCGTTTTATGTTGTCGTACTTAAATTCTCACGAAACAGGGCAGTCAACAGGTATTTCCATACGTGATGAACTCCATTTTATTTTCCTGTCTATAAATACGACGATCAAAACCTCGTCATTCAATCTAACCAATTACTAAACCAAATCAAGTTCCTAAATCAAATTCCAACTTCTCGATTTAAATTACAACCTATCATTCCAATACTCGGATTAACACGTCGTCAACTACAAACTTGATCACTTAACGATAAGATTCATTAATATCCAATTATTTTCTTGGTTCGACTTTTCTATCGATTCTTAGGCTCGTTGCTTCGTTTCTTACGAAAATTTCAACGTTATTAGAATCCGATTAAATTCTACAACATTATTCAACATCTACCAAAACTCATTAGTATGTGATCCATATCCTTAACTCATTAACCAAACTCGGTTTATTTAAGGATTTTCGTCTCTTATGCTTTACCTAATATTTTTAGAATAATTCCAAATAATTCATATAATCAATTAACACTAATTAGGACATTATTTCATCATCAATTCCTTAATAGAATTAAGCTACATCAAACCCCTAAATTCCTCCCTAAAATCGGTATTAGCATTTAAATTAGGAGGGGTGTTTTCTTCATCAATTTAATCCATTAATCCAATTTTAAACCTACAACATCAAGTATTGTTCAAGAATTAACAATCCTACATCATTAATTTAAGATTTTCACTTCAAACCCTAACCTAAAAATCGGTCCACACCAAGAACTTAGAGATTTAATTTCTTCTTTGCATTAATTATCAATTAAACCTCTCCTAAGTCAAATTATCCAAACAATTTAAGAATCCAAACATCCTAAAAAATAACCCTAATTTTTGGTCCTATGTAGATTTTAGGTTTCTTTGATTTCTCATCAAGTAAACCATAGATTATAATTTCTATCCATCTAATTGTGTAAATTAAGACTCAAGACATCATCCTAATTCATCTACAAATTTCGGTCAACATAGAAAAATTAAAGGATCAAGAATCCAATTGGATAGATAGATGGAGGAGAAGATTACCTTGTTAATTAATGATGAGAGAAGTAGGATTAGATGGATGATGGGATGAACTTGTGATAAATTTTCCTTGTAGAAAGCTTAAAATCCTCTAATGGTGGAAGAAAAAGGAAGTATGTATGTTGTGTGTGTGTGCCGAGTTTGAGGGAGAGAGATGAGAGGTGGATGACTTTAATTGTATGATACTTTCCAACTAGTAATAGATGTCCATTATTTTAATATTAGAACATTTAGGAAAGTGAGTCATAATTATTAATACTATATAAAATAGAAATATCCTTGAATAAAGTAAGGGGGAGGTCGGCCATGACACATAAATTTTAAGAAAATTACGCGTTTTTCCGGCTCGTCACGACGTTACGAAAGTCGAGATATAAAAACGTATTTCGGCACATTTTCGTTAAAATCCGATTTGACCAATAAATTCGATATATTTAATATACTCGAAAAGTATATTTTAAACTTAAAAATTAAATAAAATTTTGGGACATCACAGTCCAAAATTTATCCGGAAAATCATAAAAACGAACTTTCTCGGGCGAACTCGTATTGCAATTTCGTGAATGTAAAAATCAGACGGTTTCCCGATCTGAGTTATCGAACTAAAAAGTGTACGCGATAACTCTAATACAGTAGTCATTTAACTGACCTCCGTAATTTATTTTCGGAAATGGATTTCACCGTTAGTTTTAGAATTTAATTTTATGAACTTAGGCGTGCAAAGCCGTAATTATTATTAACTTTGAATTTTTAACGCAGTAGAAATTTTCCGGGGTATGACACCGAATTTAACCTAATTAGTATCTTTTGAACTTAGAATTAATTCTACGACCCTGAGATATGTTAGAAATTTTTTCGAGATCATATGAGAGAGTTTTAAGAATTTAGTTCTTAACGGATTAATTAGCCGAATAATTTTAGGTTTTTCTTCGTTACTTGGAATTTCGACCTAAAAATTTGATAATCGGATTCCTTGATTTATTTCGTGAGACATGAGATAGAGTTGAGGTATTTTCGATGTCGGAAACGAGTCGAGGAGGGTTTTTAGCCATTTTCAGTGTTAATGGAAAAATACGAATATATTCCACCGGAAAACTTATTCATCTGGGGAAAATTATATCAGTTAAAATGGATAATTTTCTCTCTCCCTCTCTCTCTCTCTCTCTCCCTAATTTTTATTCTCTCCCTGGCTATAGGTTTATTTTCAAAACCTACGAGAATCTCATCATTTCATTCATTAATCTAGCTAATATTTCAATTTATTCTTAGCTAAGAGATAAACTCATTCACTCATCACTCTCTACTCTCTCACCACCATATGAAGTAAGAAGAGAAGAAGAAAATAATTCTCCCTTCACTCTCCCTCCCAACCGTACTCACACACACACAAAGATGTAGAAAAAAACTCCATTAAAGTTTAAGAAATCAAGCATTCAAGCTCCAAGAGATTCATCATCTTCATTTCTCTAACCCTAATTTAATAAGGTAATCCATTCTTCAAGCTTTGAGATCATTTCAAGAATCAAAATCATCTCTCTCATTTTTTTTCCTTAATTTTCGGCATTTATGCGCTAGAAGAGGTGATTAATGTTTGCTATTATTTTCTTGAGGTTTAAAGATGAAATCCTCCATGGAAAATTCAAGCTAGTGTTTGAGCTCATTTCCCTTTCATCTTCGGTCCAAGCATCATCAAGAGGAGGAGTTCGATTTATTTCTTTTAAAGTATGCCATCCATTTGATTTATTGTATATATGGAATCTACAAGCCCTAAAGAAAGGAAATATGCATGTTTTAATTTATGCTTAGGCAAACCTAGGGCATGAGATGGTGATAATCGATGATGAGGATGTGAGGAGGTTAAGAAGAAAAGAAAAATAATAATCCTATAAAAATGACTATGACCGAAAATGAGGAAAAGGAGAAAGAAAAATAATTTTTATGATGTGTTTCTTGTTGGTATGTGTTTTATTATGATGATTGGAATGATATTTATGCATGAGAAAATGAAATAAATAATTGCCCTAATATTATTGTTGAAACCGAAAACTAAGATTTATGGAGGAGTATTTAATTTGATTTGTTGTTTGATGATTTGATGATGTTTATGAATTTATTATAAGCATGAGAATATGATTGAGTGAATAATTTGAAGTCTCAATCCCTAAATATATCCACTTTCACAATTGAGAAATTAGTTATGTCCACCTGTTACAAAATAAATTAGTTATGTCCATGTTTAGTATGAAGAGACCAATTTACCCTTGATGTTGTATTTTTTTATATTATATCTCTTACACAATCAGTGAGATTTGACTGCTCTCACTTTTACAGTCATCAACCGAAAATGATTGTCATATTAGGACATGGAAGTTAGCAAAAGTGGTCAATAATTAGATAATTAGTGTGGCAATGATTAGTTTGTCCAGTCATATCCAATTAATTAATTACTCAATACTGAAATTATCTAATTAAAATAAAAACAAAAAAATATGTTAACGATACAAAAATATCCACAATTATATCAAAAGACAAATTAACATAAATCCCGCTCAGTTAAGTATGATAAATGGGAAGATCCCACTCGATATTTTCGAAGATCCCACTCGAGCGGGATCTTCCGTTTTTGAAGGTTAAATATTAGAGTATATTATTATGAATAAGTTATTAATTAATTACTCTATTTTTAATTAAATTAATTATATAAAAATATTGAATACGTATTAACAAATTAACTAATTAAAATGAAAACCCAAAAATATGTAAACAATATAACATTAAATATAATTATATCAATTGACAAATTAACAAAAATCCCGCTCGGTTAAGTATGATAAATTGGAATATCCCACTCAATATTTTTGAAGATCCCACTCGAGCGGGATCTTCGAATTTTCGAGCGGGATCTTTCATTTTTAAGGTTAAATATTAGAGTATATTATTATGAATAAATTATTAATTAATTACATAATTTTAAATTAAATTAATTATATAAAAATATTGAATACGTATTAAATAATTAATAAAAAATATTTTAAGATATTGACAAATTTTTAAAAATATTTAAGTCGTATTGAACAAATTAATTAACAAAATTTTAAAAATATATTGACAAATTTTTTAAAAATATTTTAAGATATTGAATACGTATTGACAAATTTTTTAAAAATATTTTAAGAAATTGAATACGTATTGACAAATTTTTTAAAAATATTTTAAGATATTGACAAATTTTTTAAAAATATTGAATACATATTGAAAAATTTTTAATCAAGATATTGAATACATATTAACAAATTTTTAATTAAATTAAATAAAAATATTGAAGAACATGAAAATTTGAATGTCACAACCCCAAATCCCGAGGGACGGCAGAAGCCGGGGTGCGACTGGGGTTGAATTAAAGAAGCGGGGAAGAAGGGGGCTAACTGACTAAACATACATAAAAGACATCAAACAAACCATGAACAAGACTTGAATATAATAGAGAAAGAGTTAACCACGAGTGATTACTCGACAAAAGTACACAATAGAAGCTAAGTTCAAATTTACAGACTTAAACTACAGTGTATTGTTCAAAAGTACATATTCTCAAGACTTAGAGTTCTGCAGCGGAAGAGTCTTAACTAAAGCATCCTATACTTTCAACTCAACCTCAACCGTTGCCGCTCACGTCGCTTCAACCTGCACATTTAGAAAACAATACAGGGCTAAGTACAAAAGTACTTAGTGGGCACGATGCCGAAATCATAATCATAAGTATAGATAAATATGGCATTTCATAATTTGTAGCACATCGGGGTTTTATTGAAAAGGGCCCGTGTCTACTAAACATTTTCTGACTGATTTTCACAATTTACTCGGCCGAGTATTTTCTGGTATGCTATGTTCAATCTTGACCAATTCTCATTCACCGTGGCTGGTATCCCTCAACAGGATATCACATACACCACAGGTTACAAAGTGCACTAACTCTGGAAAGCACTTAGCAGCTAACTCAGAGCCGATCGTTAGTTAACCTAGTTAGATTAACTCTAATCTGGAAAACACGAATGTTGACTCAGATAGGTACAAGAGAACTCACATAAAACATAAAACAGTTCATGCCATAATATCACTTTGAAAACACAGATATCAAAGCGATAAAGAAAGATTTTCCGAGCATTGCTCGTTTTATTTTGTATATAAAAGCCCACCTCGTAATACAGAACTAATAGCACTAGCTTCCGATCTTCGGATCTTCCGTCCTCTCTTTACTGCTGGCTTCCTCCTTCATCGTAAAATAGTAACACTTAAACTCGGGTTGTAAAAGATAATCGAACAATGAAACTCGAAAAAGGTTTTAGTCGTTTCATTCTTTAGGCAATTGCACGCTTACTAGTTTCATTTTACTTAAACGGGAACGAGACTCGAAAAAATCCCGTTTAGAACTCGAAAGGTCTCATACTCGACTCTTAGGTCAGTAGAAAGGGTAGTCGATAGCTCATTACGACTTAAAAGATCATAAGGAACTAAGTTGGAAAGAATCAACTTAGGAAAAGTACGTTTTAGTTCATTAAACGACTTAAGCAATTTCTCGCTTAACTAAACTTCTTTACTTTAACGGATACGAGATGAGATCTCAACTGGTTTTAACACTCAAAGATCCTTCTTTGACTCTAGGGTCAGTAGGAAGATAGTCGTTAGTTATTACGGTTTAAACGATCGAAAGAAACTAAGTTGCGAACGAAACAACTTAGAAGAATTGAAACTGAAATTTTACTGCGCATTACAGTGACTCTGGGGACTGCCCAGAACAGGGGATCTGGAAACAGGGGATGATCCCTGTACCGTTGGAAAGTTTGGGATGTCTAGTTTACGCTCCAATTTACGGATCACAAATCCGATAAACGAGCTAAAAGTTATTACAGTTTCCGGCGAGGGTCGCAAAACTGCCGTGATAACCCTAGTTGCTCGATAGATTCGACGTATACCGTCTTAGGTTCGTTCTAAGCTCTCATAATTGATTTCTTAAGAAACTGGACCCTCAAGGCAGTCATCACGTACTCCCGTACGTGATGAACTCCTTCTCAAAACTCGTCCAATAGCACGACGTTCTAAACGTCGGCTTTTAACTAACATGTACTAAACCAAAGCAAGTTATCAACTTCGCGTTCTAGTTCTCGACTATCACTATAGCTCATATTATAATAGCTCGAAAGCTCATGATATCAACTACAAAGTTATTCCCAATTCCATCATAGACAATATTATCAAAATTAGAATTCTCATTCGACTTCTCGGTTATTAGTTACGTCTAATTGTCCGTCTCTTACGCGATTTCCAAAGTTGACGGATTTCGTTCAAATTTTACGTCATTAAACTACATCTAACGAGAATCACTTTCATGCATATAATCATTTCATATCAATACTATATTTCAACTTATGACGAGTTCTTCGTCTCTTACAATTTCAATAATATTTTTAGAAAAATCTAATTAAATTCCCATTATCAACTAACATCATTTGCAACCATATTCTATCATCATTTCATCAATTAAACCAAACACATGAAAACCCCTAAAACTCTAATAATTTTCGGTATTCATAAAGAGGTTAAGAGAGTGATTTTCTTCTCCAATTAACACCATTTATTCATTAATCAACCTACTATAACATCAATTAATCAATTGCAATCCAATTACATACTAACATGCAAAAATCCCCAAATTCAAACTCAAACCCTAAATCGGTTTTCAACATAACATGGGGCTTTCGATTTCTCTTTGTTCTAATCACTAATTAAGCACTTCTTAAGCATGAATTTATCATCAATTGAAGAAATCCAAAAATCCTACTAAATCCCCTAAATTTTTGGTAAAGACTAGGGTATTAGGGTTCTTGATTTTGTTCAATTCAAATCCCTAATTACCCTATCTAACACATCTAATTTCATTAATTCAAGATTGAATCATCTAATTCATCACCCTAATTTTCGATCAAAAAGAAAAAAATAAAAAGAAGAGGATGATGGATGGATAGAATCATGGAGGAGATGAATACCTTGATAATTAGTAAAGGAAGATTTAAGTTTTAATGGTTGGATGATGACTTGTGATTTTTCCTCTTCAAGAACTTCAAGTGTCTTCAATGGAGATGAAGAAAAGAATATGGGAGAGAGGGGAGATGAAGCTGCCGAAAATGGGGGAGGGAAGGAGGAGGAGATGTGATTTTAATTGTTATAACATATTATAAGGTATAAAACCTATTAGATGTAAAGTTGAAATAGTAACTACAATAGGTGTCACACTTTAAACGTTATAAAATCAAAATATCCCTTAATGTGAGAGAGGTGAGGTCGGTTGGAGGGAGAGGGAGAAACAAAATACGCGCTTTTCCGGCGCGATACGACGTTACGGAAATCGAACGACGAAAAACGTAGCTCGGCACAAAATCGCCGTGATCCGATTCGACCGAAAATTCTAACGTACTAAACCTAATCGGAAAATAAATTTATAAAATTTATTTTGACAAAAGCTCGGGACGACACAGTCCGAGTTTTGTCCGGAAAATCATAAAAATGAACTTTCTCGGGCGAGTTCATATCGCGATTTCGTGAATGTAAAAATCAGACGGTTTTCCGTTATGAGTTCACGAACTAAAAACTTTTCGTACGCGCTAACCCTAAATACAGTAGTCGTCTAGCTGACTTCCGTAATTTATTTTCGGAAACGGATTCGACCGCTAGTCTTAGAATTCAAAATCGTAAACTTAGGCGTGCAAAGCCATTTATTTAATTAACTTTAAAATTTTGAGATCGTAAGGAAATTACGGGGCATTACATCCTACCCCCCTTACGAAAAATTTCGTCCCGAAATTTGCATATCTTCTGCAAAAAGATGAGGATATCGCTCCTTCATCTTCTCCTCGAGTTCCCACGTGGCTTCTTCCTGCCCGTGGTGGTTCCAAAGCACTTTAACGATTGGTATCGATTTGGTTCTTAATTCTTGGACCTTTCTATCCAAAATCGATATTGGCTTCTCTTCATAGCTTAGGTCAAATTCAAGAACTACGTCTTGCCGACTAATGACGTGCTTAGGATCGTAAACATATTTTCTCAACTGAGAAACGTGGAAAATGTTGTGAACGCTTCCTAGACTTGGCGGCAAGGCCAATCTATAAGCGATGGGTCCTATTCTCTCGAGGATTTCATAAGGTCCTATAAACCTGGGTCTTAGCTTACCCTTAACTCCGAATCTAACGATTCCTCTGGTTGGTGATATCTTAAGGAAAACCTTATCTCCTATTTCAAACTCAAGATTGGTTCGACGATCGTCGGCATAAGATTTCTGTCGGCTCTGGGCCTCTTTCATTCTATCTCGAATCTGTCGAACTATCTCAATCATCTCATTGATCGCATCTGGGCCTAGGTTCTTTCTCTCACCTACGTCATCCCAATAAAGTGGTGATCTACATTTCCTTCCATACAAAGCCTCAAACGGCACCATTCCTATTGTGGCTTGATAGCTGTTGTTGTAGACGAATTCGACTAAGTGTAGAATTTCTTCCCAATTCGCTCCTCGGTCCAAAACCACTGTTCTTAACTGTCACGCCCCGACTCTCGAGGTGCGACTTAACAACAATAACAACAAACTTAAACAACTAACAATTTACTCAAATAAGGGAACATGCTCGGGGAAAACAAAGATGGAATATAAGGCAATCGAATTTGGTTTTCAAAAGCATAAAGAAATAATAACCGAGCATCTTAACTTCACTTACAACAGGAATTCAAACAAGTAATGCATACTGATGGGAAGGGAATTCCAACAAAAAGATAGAGAATATGAACCTATATCAATTCAAAGGATCATGTTCAACAACAATTCAAGTTACGAGCCCATCGCTCGGAATTACAAGGTAAAGAGTTACGAATTCAACAAGTATTCAAAGTCTTCGAGCACAACGCTCGGAACAAAAAACATGAATATTAAAGTATTATCATCAACAGACATTAGTTCAAAAGGATTGCAGCGGAAACTTGCATCAATACCCAACACTTGCACGTATGAAGACGTACAAATGCCAGTCCGAAATTCTACTAAACTCAACCAACAAAATCAAACCACACCACCAAGTATCCACGCCATCGCCATCCAGTCAACCTGCATGTTTAGAAACACACGCATGGCTGAGTACTTCGTACTTAGTGAACACAAGCCAAAACATTTGAATAAAGATGCTTCTTAAAGCTATAATAATTGAACTTGCCTTGCCGAACATCACAAGTATATAAGCAGTTTTAAAAACGGTTTACTTGTGCATGTCAAAACATTTTCTTTAAAACAGACTGCGCAGTCAAATAACATATAATATAACAGTATGTATCATCTATCACAACAATCTCACTGTGCCGAGAAGTAGGCCTCCTTCTCAAACACTGTGACCGGCCTAACCGAAGCAAGGCTCACAGTCACCTCAACATATACCACACGTGGATTCCTGCTTTTCACAGGATAATCACATCTTCATATAAATAGATGATAACACATACTAACTTCAATAAAATGGCAAGTCAATCACATTTGAAAAACATATCATAATATTCAATAGCATAACTAATTTTCATCGATAGTTTTGGTTCAGAAAAGCCCACCTGACTTCTGAAGAATTAGCTAGGTGGTCTAGGGCTATTCGTCCTCGCTTAAAGATCCGTCTGGCTCGTTCCTTCACAGTTCGACATCGATAGGAAAAATAAGATACGCAACATGACGGACATAAAGGCGTTGGACTTTAACTGAAGGACTTCTATTTGAGTCGTCTCTCTCTTCGCTCTAACTTTTCTAAAGGATCTCGCGTTCTCGTCTTTAAATTATTAACTTTATTCGAATTGGTTAACTTTACTACTCAACATCGTACGCTTTTCTCGTTCTAATTAATAATGTCATCGTCTATATTCTTTTACTCGAGCTTTCTTTCAAAGGCTTTAATCAAAACTTGGTTTAACAATTAATCATCTTGCATACAATAGTTCAATCATCTTTCACATTATAACTACTATCATGCATTTAAACACTTATTCAAACATATAATGAATTCATATAAATCAAGCATACTTCAAGACACATTAACATTCATTCAATTTAGATCTTAAAATCTAACTCAATTATGCATTTCTTTTTATGGAGGCTTAAACTATTAATTCTAGCTTTCTTATTTATAGACAATGCTTCGTTCTACATCCGCTATCTTATAAGGTATTTTTATAACCTTTATTCAATTAACAAAATTTCTCTTTAATTATTATTGACTCTTATAAAATTTGGATTTTCTTATTCATCTTTAATTCGATCCTTATTTCATATCTCGACTATTGTTCCTCTAATTATTATCTCGGCTTGTCTTTTTATTCGCTTGGTTGGAAACGACGTACTCAATTAATTATTTAATTAATCTTCTTTCAACTTATTTCTCGACATTTTATTTTATCCTTACTTCCTTGATTAACTTATACGAGTATCTATCTTAACTCGTCTAGCATCTTTTCTTTACTCGATTTAATTTTCTTTTTATTTCTTATCGATTAATTCTTCTTAAACTCGGTTTTCTCTATTTTTGCTTATTTCTTTAATAATTTCTTCTTTATTTGATTTTAATCTTTAAGCTATTTCTTACTTAATAATTTCTTTATCTTTTGATTAACATTTTTATGAATTAGCTCACATTATTAGTTACATTATAAAAGATCTTTTTGTTGTAGTTTTAGTAAAAATTTCAAGTCTTCAAATTTTAATACAAGATATTTAATTAATATATCTTTTCACACATCTTTCATCTTTTATTTAATTAAAAGCTTTTTTAGTTTTAAATCTTTTTGTCAAAACTTCTATCTTCATTCCATATTCAAATTAACATTAATACATGCTTAAACATCCAATCTTTTTATTATTTTTACAATTAATTTCTTTCAAAACTTCAACATGCAAACTTATTTTCTTAATTTAAACACATGCATGATTATATCAACATAACATACGATCATTCCATTGATCAAAACATCACTCAATTCATCAACAAAATCAACAAAATAAAAGTTCCATTCTTGCTCAAAACTCACGGCATTCATGCCTATTTTTATGCAATTTGTTTCTCAATTTTTCATGCATATAATCTCATTCCTAACATGATAAAAATAACAAATCAAGCATCATAATAATAATAACTCAAAGATATCATATTTCTCTTAGTTTTACTATATTTTTCGGCATTTATCAATTCTTTAGGGTTTTAGTTTCTTTTCTTCTCTTAATTCACCGATTAAACTTATTATTCGATTCTTCTAACGGATTCTTCTCACTCGATTAGCACATGCACATCCTAAGTTTGCCTAAACATAATTTAAATAACATGCATGCATAGTTCTTTCTCTTAGGACTTATAGACATACATATTTACAACTAATCAAATGAATTTCATACTTAATTTAAATGGGAATCCTTCTCTTGGCTCTTGGAATTGAAATGGATGGAATGTAAAGCTTCAAAGCTTGGACTTGAAAGGGAGAAGGATGTCTTCTTGAATCCTCAAAGAAAAAGGAATAACATGGAATTAATCATCCATAGGATTTAAGAATCAAAATAAAGAAAAGTGTTGGATGATTCTTGAATTTAACTTCAAGAACTTGAAAGATTCTTACCTTTTTTTGAGAATATGGATGAAATGGATGGAGATTGATACTCTTTACTTCATTTCCATGGATGGAGAGCTTGAATCCATGGTTGCATGTGGAGAAAAATCAAGAGAGGTATGAGAGAGAGGGATTGCCGAGAGAGAGTAGAGATGGGAGGGTTTGAGAGTAGGTTTTCTTTCTTGCTTGGAGAGAGAGAGCGATCGAAATGAGAGAGAGAGTGTGATGGAGTGAATGAAGTCCTTCTCTCCTTGTCTTAGATTAGTGAATTTGAAATCCAACAACAAGAATAAAGTGTATGTTCGAAGTTGTAATGTTTAAAGTGATTGATGGATGGATGATTTGATGTAGTTTGCATGCTACTTTTGGTAATACCATGCATAAGACATAATCATGATACTTAGTCTTGGAAATTGAAGGGTGATGGGAGAGGAGGTGTGAGGTGGCGTGAGAGGGAGAGAGGTGGATGACACGTGTCGTCGTCGTGTCGTTATGGGTGTTAATTATCCGGTCGTAAAGGTTTTCCGGATAAAACGATTCATATTAATTCCGTTTTGTTTTCTTAACGGGTCTAACCTCTTCTCGTCTCACTTTTGACACTAACTCATCTCAATCCTATTTCACGTCTCAATTTAAAAGATTAAAGATTTTGATCATTTTAGTCCTTTAAGAAATTTTAAAAGAATTTAATCGGCTTATTAATCCGTTTATTAATCCTTTTAAAGATTAACTCCTCACTTCCCTTCTCAATTCTCGGATAAGTTCTTACCCTATCTCAGTGATCTTAAAAGAAATTCTAGGTTCGAGGGTTCTAATTCCATTATATTCTAGGTTCATCGGCGTAAACATATTTCTCGGCGATTAACGTTATGTTATCTCAATCAAACAAATTTCTCGGGATTTTTCCGGAATTTAATCTCATACTCATTTTCATAATAACAACCCATCAAGCATATCACATCATCATCATCTCAGATAAATAGAACAAATAATTTCACACAAGATTCACAAGGCAATTTAAACGTTTTATTTAATTCTCTTCGATTAGAAAAGAAAAATTTTACTCCTAAATTCTCATCTTTTAACTCACTCGGTTAATTACACGCTCTCTAAAGATATAAAAACTCGGGGTATCACATTAACATGTCGACTAAAATCTGAATCGTTCTCTCTGACTGCCCATCTGTCTGTGGGTGAAACGCTGTACTGAAATTAAGCTCTGTTCCCAACTCTTTCTGCATCGTAATCCAAAATCTCGAGGTAAACTTGGCGTCTCAAACTGAAATTATGACCTTCGGTACTCCATGTAGACGTACAATCTCTCTGACGTATAATTGAGCTAGTTTCTCTGATCCGTAGGTAATCTTAATCGGTAAGAAGTGCGCTGACTTCGTAAGCCTGTCTATTATCACCCAAATTGTTGTGTTTCCTCTTCTCGACTTAAGCAAGCCTGTGACAAAGTCCATAGCTATGCCTTCCCATTTCCATTCTGGGACATCCAATGGTTGTAGCAATCCATATGGTCGTCGGTGTAAAGCCTTGACTTGCTGACATGCTAGGCATCTTTCTACGAACGAGGCAACGTCTCGTTTCATTCCATTCCACCAAAAGTTCCTTCTCAAATCTTGGTACATTTTCGTACTTCCTGGATGAGCTGTGTAAGGTGTATCGTGAGCCTCACTCAAGATCTCGTTCTTCAGATCGCTGTCGTCGTGAGGAATACAAATTCTGCCTTCAAAAAGGATCGCATTGTCTGGAGCTTCAGAATATCCTTCTGGTTTATCTGTTCTTATCCTCACTCGCAACTTTTCCATTGACTCGTCTTTTCTCTGAGCACTGATCATTCTTTCTCTCAAATCTGGTTTAGCTTCTAATGCTGCTATCTGACTTGTTATCGTAGCTGGCGTGTCAAGCACTTTGATATCCATCTTCTCAAATTCTCGTACTAAAGTTTCCTCTTCTACAAAAAGGCATCCTAGCTTCGTTGGAGCCTTGCGACTCAATGCGCCTGCTACCACATTAGCCTTTCCTGGATAATAGTTAATTCCACAGTCATAATCTTTGACTAATTCGAGCCATCTCCTTTGCCTCATATTAAGTTTTTTTTGCTCGAAAAAGTACTTCAGGCTCTTGTGATCGGTGAATATCTCAACCCTTACACCATAAAGATGGTGTCTCCAAATCTTTAACGCATGCACTACGGCTGCAAGTTCTAAATCGTGGGTTGGGTACTCAACTTCGTGAGGTCGAAGTTATCGTGAAGCATAAGCTATCACTCGTCCATCTTGCATTAAGACACAACCTAATCCATTTTTCGATGCGTCAGTGTAAACCACATATTCTTTGTTTGTGTCTGGAAGTGCTAGTACTGGCGCTGTGGTTAACTTTTCCTTAAGAGTTTGGAAACTCTTCTCACACTCATCCGTCCATTTAAACTTGGTATCCTTCCTGAGTAGCTGCGTCATCGGGCGAGCGATCGTAGAGAATCCCTCAATAAACCTTCTGTAATAACCGGCTAAACCCAAGAAACTTCTGATCTCGTTCTGACTTGTTGGTGACTTCCAGTTGTGCAATGCTTCTACCTTGACTGGATCCACCTTGATTCCTTCTGCCGATACTATGTGCCCAAGGAACATTACTTCCTTCAGCCAAAATTCGCATTTACTAAATTTGGCGTAGAGTTTCTCGGCTCTTAGTGTTTCCAACACTATCCGTAGGTGTTTCTCGTGCTCCATTTCATTCTTAGAGTAAACGAGGATGTCGTCGATGAATACTAAAACGAATTTGTCCAAGTAGGGGTGGAAGACTCTATTCATAAGATCCATGAATACGGCTGGAGCGTTGGTTAAACCAAATGGCATTACTAGAAATTCGTAATGGCCATATCGGGTTCTAAAAGCGGTCTTTGGTACATCTTCAGGTTTGATCTTGAGTTGATGATACCCTGACCTCAAATCTACCTTGCAGAAGACTCCTGCACCCTTGAGCTGATCGAACAGATCCTCGATCCTTGGCAAAGGATATTTGTTCGAGCGTGATCTTGTTCAGTTCTCGGTAATCTATACACATCCTCATTGATCCGTTCTTTTTCCTAACAAATAGTACTGGTGCTCCCCAAGGTGAGACGCTTGGCCTGATAAAACCAAGGTCTAGTAATTCCTGTAACTGGATTTTGAGCTCTTCCAGTTCCTTCGGTGCCATCCTGTATGGGGCTTTAGACTTAGGAGCTGCTCCTGGTTCTAAGTCGATCGTAAAGTCTACATGACGATCTGGTGGCAATCCTGGTAGCACTTCCGGAAAGGCATCTTCGTATTCATTCACAACTTTTACGTCTTGGATGGTCTTCTCGGCTCCTGGCTCTCCGACTAGGTACACAAGATAGGCTGTGGTACCTTTCTTCTTCATGAGTTTCGTGGCTTGAAGGGCTGATATAATTGGTACGTCTCTACCCATTGAAATTCCGTAGAATTCGGTTGGTTCTTTACCCGGCGGTTGAAAAGAGATTTTTCTCTCGTTGTAGAGAATTGTGGCGTAATTCTCTGACAACCAATCCATTCCTAGGATTATATCTACGTCCCACATTATCATAACATTTAAGTTGTTCGCTATAACCTTATGAGTTCCGATTTCTAGTTCTAGGTTAGAGCAAACATGAGTAGAAGTAGTGATCTCTCCTGAAGGTGTAGCTACTCTCATAGGATGTTCAGCTCTTACAGGCCTGATGTCTAAGTTATCGGCACACGAGCCAGCAATGAAAGAATGTGATGCGCCAGTATCAAACAGTATCTTAATGGGGATGTTGTGGAGTTTTCCCATACCTGCTAGATTGCCTTTTCCTTTGCGCTGACCACCCTGTTTGATAGCGCATGCCCTCGCATTCTGTTGTTGCTGTGCATGCTGCTGGAACTGCTGTTGGTTCATTGGCGGCTGCTGCGGCTGTGCTTGAATGGCTCGGAGAGGTACGGCTTGGAGCGGCTTCGGGCAGTCCTTTTTCATGTGCCCCTTCTGTCCACAGTTGAAACAGTTAGGGGTGCCTATCTGGCAGACTCCGGGATGGGCTCGGTTGCATTTCGGGCAGACAGGAATGGTAACCCTCCCTGGGTTATTTGCTCCCTGGTTGAAGTTTCTCTGTTGCCCCTGCAGCTGGTTCTGTTGATTGTTGCCCTTCCACGGCAAGTTCTGCTTGTTCCCCTGAATAAACAACCCCGATTGGTTGTTTCCCTGCCAAGGCCTCTTGTTGCTGTTGGTGTTGTTGTTGTTGTTGCCAGGCTGTTGATATCCCTGTTGATTTCCCTTTCTCTGACCTCCTTGGTTGTTATAACCCTGATTGTAGCCTCCGCTACCTCCTCCGTTCCATTTTCTTTGACCCTGATAGTTGCTACTATTGCTGTTATAGTAGCCTCGGTTCAGATTCTGCGCTGGTGCTGACGCAGTTGGTACAATCTTCTTCTCATCAGGCACGACGGCCTCCATTTCTAGTGCTCTTCCCAAAATATCCGTATAGCCTAGTCCTCCATGACTAGCTAAAGCGATTCCTAGCTCATGTCGTAAACCCCCTTGAAATTTTTTGGACAGCTTCTCCTCAGTATCGACCAATGCCGGCGCATACCTTGACAGCTCGCAGAACTTGGCGTCATATTCGGTCACGGTCAGCTTCCCTTTCTTCAGATTATAAAACTCGGCTTCCTTCTGTGCCCTATACGTCTTGGGGACGTACTTATCAAAGAAGATCTCCTTAAACTCTTCCCATGTGAAACGAGCCAGATGCTCTACGGGAATCACCTTCTGTCTCGCTTCCCACCAGTAATCTGCCGATCCCGTCAGCTAGAATGCGACACAAAGCATTCTCTACTCATCAGTGCATCTGAGGAGCTTGAAAATCTTCTCGGTAGATCTCACCCATAGCTCAGCATCGCTAGGGCTACCAGTTCCATTGAACATCGGCGGGTTCCTCTTGAGGAAGAGATCCTCAATATCTCTACGGGGCGGTGGTGGAGGTGGTGGTGATGGGGGTGGAGATGAGGATGGAGATGGGGATGGAGATGGGGATGGGGTGGCATTCTGCTCATATTCCTGTTCTATGTTGTTTTCTGGTTGACGTCTACCACGTCCTCTCGGCCTTCCAGGTCCTTGACCTCTCCTATTGTTCATGTTTCTCGGTGGCATTTTCTTTTGATCTAAGGAAAAATTGAAATTCTCATTAGTTCTCTTCTATCAAATACTCTTATCACTTACTAGCTCGTTCTCGACTTAATCAAGTCCACAGAACAACATATCGAACATAGCTTCGATATTATTTCATTAATCTTTTAACTTTCGAGTTAAACTCAATTCTTCGTTACACGAGTTCATTTGACATTCTGATTTTAATTGCTCGATTCATAAGAAATTTTGCTCGATTAAAAACCCTCTACATGGGTCATGTATATATATATACATCAAAAGAATATTAATTCTGCCTCCAACGAGGACTTATACAAAAAGGGTTAGACTACTATTAGTCTAAGCTAGGCTGACTGCCTACTATTTACTGGGTGCACTAACAAGCTGCAACTCCGTACCTACTAGAAGTACTAGAACGGAAACGATTCATAAAATTTTGTATCCGCTAGAGTACTACAAAACTAACTAGTTACTGATCCGACTCTATACAAGACAAAAGAGCTACTACTACCACTGATATTTACCCGCGTCTACCACGCTCTGCTCAACTAAACTGCAGTCGAGTCCAAAAACTACCCCCTATGGTCTGCAAAAACCCTAACAACCCTCCTCTGGGTCCTTCTCCGGATCCTCCTCCTCGGACTCTGAACCAAAAACAAGTTGAAGTGCCTCGTCCACCCTCAGAGTAGAACCGTCGGCAAGTGTAAGCAGGGTGGGCGAAGGTGCCTCTGAAACCGTCTCCTCCAGGTCGGAAACCAAGTAGTCCTCGCTGACCTTTATCGCACGCTTCTTCAGGGGAAGAAGGTGCTCGGGGACTGAACCTGAATCTGACTCGAACTCCTCTCTAGAACGGACCCTCGACGGTCCTGCCTCCATCTGCTCTCTGACTATTCCCCACTTCGCACAGATCTCCTCGAGTGTCGTAAGTGGAGAAGGTAACTCTAACAAGGCAGCAAGCTCGGCGTCGGTCTCTCGGTAGTCTGGCTCCTCCCTATACAGTCTCGTCTCTAACGGTCCCCTAACTCTAACACAAACGTCTGGCACAAAAGGTGAAGACAACCCTAAAAGCGCGGTTGTCTCAGCGTCGACCTCCACGAATCCCGTCCCTGGGATCAACTCCTCGATCTGCTGACCAACTGGTGGCGACTCTGGTGTAACTACTGTCTCCTCGTCCTCCTCTAGCTGCTCTAACTCAGCGTCAGATTCCTCAACCAGTACACCGTCTGGTGGCAACTCCAACAGGGCGGAGTACTCAGGGTCTAAGTCAAGGTGTTCTGGCTCTGTCTCTGCTGAAAACTGACTGTAGGGAAGGTGCGGCTCTAATGGGATGGGAAGCATGAATCTGCTCTCAAAGAAACGCCTGTGCACGAACAGGGCGAATCCGGTATAGTTGCCAGTCGGCTCAGTGTCATCGCCGAAAATCCCTAAGAAGTACCATGCCGCACGGTGCGCCCAACCGCGCCACTCGTCCGGTAGGTGAACAATCAGGTCTAGAATCGCCTGACACTCCCGGATCAAGTGTCGCACTGGGTAGTAAGCTGAAGAAAAGTTACTAACAATTTGTCCTACGTCCTTCTCTCCATAGTCTACCTCGAACTCGTAGTACTCATCCTGCAGCATGTCTACTATAGTGCGCTCGCACTCTACCAAAGGCTGGCTCTTCCGAGCCGTAACACGAGTCCTAGCCATCCTACAAAAGTTGTAAGGAAACACGGATCAGTAACAGGTAGGGAAAAATAACTTATCTCAATCAAAACTTAAATAACAAAATGAATATTCCTTATTCAATTGTAACATCATCACTTAAATCAACCACTTATCAAGAATTCTAGCAATTCAAGAAATTGCACTCAACAACATATTTATATATATAAAATTAAAGATTTTATTTTTATTCTTTATTTCACCATATTTTCACTCATTTTAATTCTTTATTTTCTTTTCAACGCATTCCTTAACGACCCTCACTTATTAAAACAAAGTGTGTTTACTTTGTTCATGTTACATGTTCAAAAGTAACATCCATTCTCAAAGAATTTGTCGTTAACGACTCTTGGTATTCATACTAGTTGTAGTCGTCGCTCAAGACGAAATATGGAATTAAATTCCAAAAGAAAATGGAATATATAACTTAAGAATAACTTTTCTGGAAACTAAGTTCCAGTTGTCGTCGCTAGAATCGGGCGATCGATGGAAAATTTAATCAAGCTTCGTGCTCGATTTCTATTAATTTATACGATTTTTCTTCGTATAGTTCGATCAAGGCGAACGCTACTGAAACACGAAACGAATAGAAAACGGAATGACGTGTCACGAATGACGTCATTTAAGTTACTTGCACGGAAGCAACGTTCACTTATTTTATTTGGCTTTGATTCCCTTTACTCAATTTTCGTCGTCTCGTTCATATCTTTCGTAACTTGAAGCCGAAAGCTTCTCAAACGTCTAATCGTTCCCTTCGTTTACTAACACGATTTACCGAATCATTTTTATTTCATTTTATTTCTTTTTCCTCGCAGGAAATTCTTAGAAAACAAGTTCGACTTTTCCGAATCTTTAATCATGTCACTTAACGCACGTGACATTCATCAGTAGAAGTCCTTCTCGCGTTGGGGATCTCCTTTCGAAATCATTTCAAAGCAACGTTTCTTAAAAACGTCTAAGTTTTCGAAGAACCGAAAAGTTCTTAGGTTTCAAGTCTACGTTCTCAATGAACCGGGAAAAATCCCTAAAATCCGACTACATTCTTGTATCCGCATAATTTTTCATAAAAAGGAAATTATCGCGCAAATAATTTCACATAAGATAGTACTTGTACTATCGCATAATCACATAAAGTATGTAGAAATTATACTTCTGTAAAATTCTTATCTTTGAAACACAACTCATTCTCATTCTCAATTTTACTAAATACTTGCTCACAAAATTTCTTATTTAAAAGAAATCACATCATAAAATTCTTTCCTTTTCCTCGTTGAGTCGACGTAGCGGGCGGTTGAGTTGACATCTACATTCTCAATCTTAGTATTGTAGTCTAACTCACATCTTATACTTGGAAAGACGACTCTGATCTAGAGTATATACAAATACCCTATCTTATGACTTGAAAGAAGACTCGATATAGAGTACAAACGAATACTCTATATTATTACTCGAAGGAAGACTTGTATACGAATATCACTCTGTGATATTACTTAAAGGAATGACTCATATTAGAAAAAAAAATGACTCATAACCAGAGCAGGAAACAACTTACTGCTCCGTTACCACTTAGTGGTATTACTGAAAGAATGACTCAGTCTAGAAGACTGACTCGCGACCAGAGCAGAAAACGAACTTCTGCTCAGATACCACTTTGTGGTATTACTAAAAGAATAACTCATACTAGAAAATTGACTTGAACTAGAAGATTGACTCATAGTCAGAGCAAGAGACGAACCTCTGCTCTGATACCACTCTGTGGTATCACTAAAAATGACTTATACTAGAAAATTGACTGTTGACCAGAGCAGGAAAACAGACCTTGCTCTGATACCACTCTGTCACAGCCCCAAATCCCGAGGGACGGCAGAAGCCGGGGTGCGACTGGGGTTGGATTAAAGAAGCGGGGAAGAAGGGGGCTAACTGACTAAACATACATAAAAGACATCAAACAAGCCATGAACAAGACTTGAATATAATAGAGAAAGAGTTAACCACGAGTGATTACTTGACAAAAGTACACAATAGAAGCTAAGTTCAAATTTACAGACTTAAACTACAGTGTATTGTTCAAAAGTACATATTCTCAAGACTTAGAGTTCTGCAGCGGAAGAGTCTTAACTAAAGCATCCTATCCTTTCAACTCAACCTCAACCGTTGCCGCTCACGTCGCTTCAACCTGCACATTTAGAAAACAATGCAGGGCTAAGTACAAAAGTACTTAGTGGGCACGATGCCGAAATCATAATCATAAGTATAGATAAATATGGCATTTCATAATTTGTAGCACATCGGGGTTTTATTGAAAAGGGCCCGTGTCTACTAAACATTTTCTGACTGATTTTCACAATTTACTCGGCCGAGTATTTTCTGGTATGCTATGTTCAATCTTGACCAATTCTCATTCACCGTGGCTGGTATCCCTCAACAGGATATCACATACACCACAGGTTACAAAGTGCACTAACTCTGGAAAGCACTTAGCAGCTAACTCAGAGCCGATCGTTAGTTAACCTAGTTAGATTAACTCTAATCTGGAAAACACGAATGTTAACTCAGATAGGTACAAGAGAACTCACATAAAACATAAAACAGTTCATGCCATAATATCACTTTGAAAACACAGATATCAAAGCAATAAAGAAAGATTTTCCGAGCATTGCTCGTTTTATTTTGTATATAAAAGCCCACCTCGTAATACAGAACTAATAGCACTAGCTTCCGACCTTCGGATCTTCCGTCCTCTCTTTACTGCTGGCTTCCTCCTTCATCGTAAAATAGTAACACTTAAACTCGGGTTGTAAAAGATAATCGAACAATGAAACTCGAAAAAGGTTTTAGTCGTTTCATTCTTTAGGCAATTGCACGCTTACTAGTTTCATTTTACTTAAACGGGAACGAGACTCGAACAAATCCCATTTAGAACTCGGAAGGTCTCATACTCGACTCTTAGGTCAGTAGAGAGGGTAGTCGATAGCTCATTATGACTTAAAAGATCATAAGGAACTAAGTTGGAAAGAATCAACTTAGGAAAAGTACGTTTTAGTTCATTAAACGACTTAAGCAATTTCTCGCTTAACTAAACTTCTTTACTTTAACGGATACGAGATGAGATCTCGACTGGTTTTAACACTCAAAGCTCCTTCCTTGACTCTAGGGTCAGTAGGAAGATAGTAGTTAGTTATTACGGTTTAAACGATCGAAAGAAACTAAGTTGCGAACGAAACAACTTAGAAGAAATGAAACTGAAATTTTACTGCGCATTACAGTGACTCTGGGGACTGCCCAGAACAGGGGATCTGGAAACAGGGGATGATCCCTATACCGTTGGAAAGTTTGAGATGTCTAGTTTACGCTCCAATTTACGGATCGCAAATCTGATAAACGAGCTAAAAGTTATTACAGTTTCCGGCGAGGGTCGCAAAACTGCCGCGATAACCCTAGTTGCTCGATAGATTCGATGTATAACGTCTTAGGTTCGTTCTAAGCTCTCGTAACTGATTTCTTAAGAAACTGGACCCTCAAGGCAGTCATCACGTACTGCCGTACGTGATGAACTCCTTCTCAAAACTCGTCCAATAGCACGACGTTCTAAAGGTCGGCTTTCAACTAACATGTACTAAACCAAAGCAAGTTATCAACTTCGCGTTCTAGTTCTCGACTATCACTATAGCTCATATTATAATAGCTCGAAAGCTCATGACATCAACTACAAAGTTATTCCCAAGTCCATCATAGACAATATTATAAAAATTAGAATTCTCATTCGACTTCTCGGTTATTAGTTACGTCTAATTGTCCGTCTCTTACGCGATTTCCAAAGTTGACGGATTTCGTTCAAATTTTACGTCATTAAACTACATCTAACGAGAATCACTTTCATGCATATAATCATTTCATATCAATACTATATTTCAACTTATGACGAGTTCTTCGTCTCTTACAATTTCAATAATATTTTTAGAAAAATCTAATTAAATTCCCATTATCAACTAACATCATTTGCAACCATATTCTATCATCATTTCATCAATTAAACCAAACACATGAAAACCCCTAAAACTCTAATAATTTTCGGTATTCATAGAGAGGTTAAGAGAGTGATTTTCTTCTCCAATTAACACCATTTATTCATTAATCAACCTACTATAACATCAATTAATCAATTGCAATCCAATTACATACTAACATGCAAAAATCCCCAAATTCAAACTCAAACCCTAAATCGGTTTTCAACATAACATGGGGCTTTCGATTTCTCTTTGTTCTAATCACTAATTAAGCACTTCTTAAGCATGAATTTATCATCAATTGAAGAAATCCAAAAATCCTACTAAATCCCCTAAATTTTCGGTAAAGACTAGGGTATTAGGGTTCTTGATTTTGTTCAATTTTAATCCCTAATTATCCTATCTAACACATCTAATTTCATTAATTCAAGATTGAATCATCTAATTCATCACCCTAATTTTCGATCAAAAAGAAAAAAATAAAAAGAAGAGGATGATGGATGGATAGAATCATGGAGGAGATGAATACCTTGATAATTAGTAAAGGAAGATTTAAGTTTTAATGGTTGGATGATGACTTGTGATTTTTCCTCTTCAAGAACTTCAAGTGTCTTCAATGGAGATGAAGAAAAGAAGATGGAAGAGAGGGGAGATGAAGCTGCCGAAAATGGGGGAGGGAAGGAGGAGGAGATGTGATTTTAATTGTTATAACATATTATAAGGTCCTATTAGGTGTAAAGTTGAAATAGTAACTACAATAGGTGTCACACTTTAAACATTATAAAATCAAAATATCCCTTAATGTGAGAGAGGTGAGGTCGGTTGGAGGGAGAGGGAGAAAGAAAATACGCGCTTTTCCGGCGCGATACGACGTTACGGAAATCGAACGACGAAAAACGTAGCTCGGCACAAAATCGTCGTGATCCGATTCGACCGAAAATTCTAACGTACTAAACTTAATACGAAAATAAATTTATAAAATTTATTTTGACAAAAACTCGGGACGACACAGTCCGAGTTTTGTCCGGAAAATCATAAAAACGAACTTTATCGGGCGAGTTCGTATCGCGATTTCGTGAATGTAAAAATCAGACGGTTTTCCGTTCTGAGTTCACGAACTAAAAACTTTTCGTACGCGTTAACCCTAAATACAGTAGTCGTCTAGCTGACTTCCGTAATTTATTTTCAGAAACGGATTCGACCGCTAGTCTTAGAATTCAAAATCGTAAACTTAGGCGTGCAAAGCCATTTATTTAATTAACTTTAAATTTAAAGATCGTAAGGAAATTACGGGGCATTACATTGAAGATTAATAAAATTAATTATTAAATTAATAAAAAAATTCGAAACTTTTAGAAAATAAAATAAAATAGAAAACAAAAAGAAAATAAATAATTTATTTATGAAGATATAAAATTGAGTAAAACAAAGAAAAATATTTCTTTGTTAAGAATTAAGAGATTAAGAGGAGAAATTGGGTGAGTTTAATTATAGAAATTTAAAAGAAAAGTAATACACTAGTTGTGAATTGAAAGGAGAAATTAAAATTTAGAAAATGAAATAAAAAGGAGTATAAAATTTAAAGATGAGTCAGTCGAAGATGAGTTCGTTTAGTCGAACAGCTTATAAGAAGGAATTAATCTTAAGAAAAATAAATTCTCTTTTAAAGAGAAAAATATTTGTAGAGTCGAGTATAAAAGTTTAATGAAGAATAAGTCGAGATTGAGTTGTTTGTCTTAAATACGAGATTAATTTGAGAAAGTTTTAGAATAATGAGAATAGAAATAAATGAGTTAATAAAGTAATTTCTTAATGAAATAAGAAATAGTAAAGTATGAGACTGATAATTAAATTAATACTTGAATGATCAAATAATGCTAAGAAGAAATAGCTCAAATGAAAATAAAGTTATGAGTTGAGGTCGAATGAGTGATTAAGACTTATTAAATTCGAATATAAGTCTTAAGTATTTGAATGTTCGTTTCTTGTTAGAATGATTGAGTATTGATTTGTAAATCGATGATGTTTAAATTAGAGTAATCAAGTTGCTTAGCAAATGTTTTAAATTTGAGTTGTGATAACTAGGTTGTCGAACGTTAAGTTTTTTTTTTAAACGAGAGCCGAGTTAATATTGAGTAAAGAAAACGAGAATTTTATTAAGAAAATAATAATAAGATTTTATTATTGAAGGAGAATTATTAAAACAAGAGTTTATACGAGTATATAAATATATATATATATATATATATATATATGAGAGAGATCATATGAGAATAAATATTATCCTAAGAAATGAGAATAGATCTCCAACATAGATCTATTGGTGATGAAGGGTCAAGATTTGGCCAAGTCAAAGCGGGTCAAACCCGGTCAACCCGTTGACTTTTTTTTTATTCGATTTTTTTTTTTTATAAACTGTCACCCAAGATGCACAACTTCACATATTCGGATGCACCACTCTATATAACTACATGCACCACTAAATGCATTTAGATGCACAAGATTTTCAGTATATATATATATATATATAAATATTTTTTTTTTTTAATACTGTCACCCAAGATGCACAACTTCACATATTCGGATGCACCACTCTATATAACTAGATGCACCACTAAGTGCATTTAGATGCACAAGATTTTCAATTTTTTTTTTCAATTTTTTTTTTAAAACAGTCACCCAAGATGCACCACTTCACATATTCGGATGCACCACTATACATAATGAGATGCATCACTATGTGTAGTGAGATGCACCGAATTTGTAAAAAATAAAAATAAAAAAAAATAAAAAAAAAAACTGAAAAAAATTGGATGCACCACAATGCGTAACTAGATGCACCACACAGTGTAACTAGATGCACCACACAGTGTAACTAGATGCACAATATTTTACGAAAATAAAAAACGAAAACAAAACTAGTGCATCTTAATGCACTTAGTGGTGCATCTCATTATATAGTGTGGTGCATATGAATACATGATGTGGTGCATATGACCTAACCTTAAAAAAAAAGCGAAAAAAAAAAAACATAAAAAAAACCTTAAAATCTTGTGCATCTCAATACACTAAAAAAAAAAAGGTTAACGGGTTGACGCGGGTTGCCCCGCTTTGACCAAGCTAAATCTTGACCCTTCATGTAGATAAGATCAATGGTAGAGATTAATTTCTATTTCTCACTTTAAGGGGAGTTTGAAATATAAATCATGTTAGAGTTTAATATGCTTGATTGAAGTGAAATGTTTATGTTTCATTTAATCGTGAAATGACTTGTTCATTTATTATAAATGCTTGTCTATGACGTGATTGAGTTGAGGTGACGATAGTTGAATCAAGAATTCAAGTGAGAACTTCGAGTAGCATAATCAAGATGAATGATATTTTCTCACTAGCCAGAAATACTAAAATAATATTATTTCTAGAAACGAGAATATGAGACGAAGTTTATCTAGTAACCGAATGAAGCTAAATAACCGAGAGCGAGAAAGTTGAGAAAAGACATTGACTTAGAAAAGTTAAATTAATATAGAAAAGACCCGAGTGAAGTCCTTCAGCCGAAACCAAAATCTACTTTAAGTCTTACGCGTCGAGAGTCTTATCCTTATTCGATGTTAAATTGTGAAGGACCAAGCAGGACGGAAAAGTAGCGAGGACGCGAAAGAGTAAGCCGTCTAGCTAGAATCTTCGGAAGTCAGGTGGGCTTTTCTAAAACTAAAATTCTGATGAATGCTATTTATTATTGAGTATGCCAATGTGAGTTTTTAAATCAATTGACTTGCCATTTATTTGAGTTGGTATGATTTATCATCTACTTGAGATATTATTATTGTTATCCTGTGAAAGACAGGAACCCACGTGTGGTTATTTGAGTTATTTGAGGTGACTGTGTGCTTTACTTTTGTTTAGCCGGTCAGAGTATTTGAGAAGGAGGCCTACTTCTCGACACCGAGATAATGTGGTAGATAATTCATACATGTATGTTCATAACATGTTTGACAGCGCTGTCGTTTCAAGGAAAATAAAATGATTTTGCATTCACAAGTATAACTTTTTAAAATCTTATTAATGCTTGTGATGTTATGGCAAGGCAAGTTCAATTGTATAGCTCTAAGAGCAAGTTTTAAAATGTTTTTGGCATGTGTCCACTGAGTACGAAGTACTCAGCCCTGCATGTATTTCTATACGTGCAGGTTAGCGGGATGAGGATGGCGTGGACAACTTGGTGGTGTGTTTCTTTTTGGTTGAGTCGAAAGTTGGCTGGCAAATTACATGTCTCCATACATGTGTTGTTGGGAATTGAGTCGAAGTTCCGCTGCAATACAATATGATTCTATCTTTTGTTATGTCTGTGATATTACCCTGATATTCTGTTGGTTTTAAGAGCGATGCGCTCGATACAATTTATCATTTTTCTTTAGTTTCCGTATGATGTGAACTCGACATACTTATGCCTTTTTGGGTCTTCTGATGTAAATTAATTATGCTCGTTTGTTGTTTTATCGTGATTTGAAAGCATGCCTTTATTTGTTATCGCTTTCAGTCATTATTCCCTTGATTCCCCGAGCATGAACCCTTATGTGAGTTGAGTTAGTGTATAGTTTGATGTTGTTTGTTGCACCTCGGGAGTCAGGGTGTGACACTCCGTTGAGGTTGAGTAATCGATCTTGTTCCAACAAATTCTTGCATCAATTTTCATCTTCCTTCAATGCAGTCTGCATATTGAATAAAGAAGTGTTTATAAATAAGTCGTAATTGACACCAAAGAGTTCAAAATAAACAAGTCACGACCTACTAAATTTTCTGATAGTTTTCGTAATTAAGATAAAAGAATATATACCAATAACAAATGTAAAGCAATCGGTGCTCCAATATAATATCCAATTGTTTCATGAAATTATCTTAGATAATCAATATTTCTTCATCCTTCAAAACAGATTGAACCAATAAGTACTAGAAGCATTGCTATTAACAATATATAAGAGCCTTGAGACAATATAGAAAACTCACAATGAATTTGGATTGGAGGGAGCTAATTACATGATGATAAACATCCAACTGCAAGTGCAAAACTACATAAATATATGAGACTAAATATCAAATGTGAACATCAACGCAATGTTATTTAAATAATCGTGGCAAGAACCTAGGCCTTAAGAAACAAAAAAATTCAAAATAAAGCAAAGATTTTAAGTCATGCTGAAACTTACTAGAAATCAAATGAATTTACCTGAAAGTTATGCCCCCATGTATTCGAGTTCCAACCATAAAAAGCACACAACAGGCTTTCCAATTTGCTCAATGTCACAACTAGCTTACTGTAATACACCTATCAGTCATGAGAATATTGAATAATATGCTGACAACAACATATTTCAAGTAAACTAAAACGGAAAAGTGAGGAACTATGTTGCAAGAAACGAAAAAAAAGATATATATCTTTTTTTTTTCTTTTCTTGAAACATAGTTCCTCACTTTTCTTATATTAGGTACTTGAATCCGAGTTCTTGCTATTGTGAGTATGGGAGATCATTTTGTGGTACTATGTACTTTTAGTTATTTTTGTTGTGGACAACATACAACTTATGACGAATGTATGAAGATTATTTATTTTGATGTATCAATGACGTATTTGGATGTTTAGATGATAATTGTATGGAGATTTTAGAGTATTTAATGATTTTGAATGCTTTCATGTTTTGGTGCTTCGTTGATAGCAGGCAAAAATATTAAAAAATAAAAATATATATATAAAAACTTGATAAATGATTTCTTGACAGTTAATATATAAGCGTCAAGAAAATATATACGAAAATCATGACAATTAGAACTGTAATGTACAAACAAATTTCCGTCATAAAAAGATAATAAACATAACAGTTGGGCGTTATACATGACGGCGATAAAACGTCATGTAAAGGAAATTATAGATGACGGATTTTCACCGTCATGCAATATACATAATTAAAGATAAAAGCAATATTTCATTACAGTTGGACACGCACATATTTGACGGATATTATCCGTCATGTATGTGCGCTTTTTATGACAGTTGTTTACCGTCATGTATAATACACCAGTATATATTACACACAAGATAACCATGGTTGGACACGCTATACATGACGGATAATATCCGTCATGTATGTGCGTATTTTTAGTAGTGTATGCACAGTTCCTTACCCACAAAATCACAAATGACCCTTTTGCATGACCACATCTTCAAGTTTACAAACCAGCAAAAGCACACATGTTAAATTTTAAATTTCTCAGATTATGTAAAGAGTGAAGAGTGTCCTCACCTATTGATATACTGAAACCTCACCATATTTCTCCCTTTGATAAATGATTAAGCCCAAGGATCATCGTTGGTGTAAGACCCGGTTCGTATCCAGGTCCTTCGTGTTCTTCGTGTCTTCATTTTTTTTATTTTTCTGTCTAGTTCGTCTTTGTCTGTTTGTCCAGTTTTGTTCGTGTTTCGTCGTTAATATTAAAAATAAAAATTAAAAAAATTGTCCAGATTCGTGTTCTTCGGGTTCGTCGTCCGTGTCAGTTTTTGTCTCGTCAATTTCGTTATTTTCGTCCAAACCGTGTCCATATCTGAGTGTTTCCTTATCGCCATATACTTCTTACCATATATATATATATATATATATATATATATATATATATATATCATCCATATCTTCTTACCATATATCTAATATATTTCCATACCTTGTCCATACCTTCTACACATACTTACCATATATACACCAATATCGTCCATATCCTACATCGACCATAATTGCTTCAAACTTCCATCTGACTCATAATAACCATCGTACACGCCCTATATTAGAAAATTCCACTTCGACATAAAAGTAGTTGCCAAAGGCGCATCATTTAGAATTTCATCGCGTTCTTTGCATTTTTAAAATCCTCGTTCCGAGAGGGTATATAAAAAAAATTCGAAAATTTCCGAGAGAGTACAAAATTTCCAAAAATTCATTGTGGACAAATTTTTCTATTAGGTTCCTTGTGTCGTATAAAGTCTTTTGGAGTAGTTCCTACGTGCACTTTTTCTGACTTTTCGGTTGCGTGTCGTAGTGTTTTCCGGGTTCCTTGGGTCGTGTAGAGTCGTTGAGCACGTTTCTGTGTAGCGTGTTTTTGGGTTTTCAGTTTTCGTTTCTTCGTGTCTTTTTGTTCTTGTTTTCAGTTTCTGTATTTTCTTGGTTGTTTCGTTGTTAATTGGTGGTGAATTCAAGTGGTAGATTGAGAGGATTCGACTCCTTAAGAGAGAATTTGAGTGGAAAAGGGCAGAAGAGTGTGAGATTATTAGAGTGAAAAGAGCCATAATTGAGTGATATACGAGTGCTGAGTGAATCATTATTGAGTGATACATGAGTGCTTGTGAGGTGGTGAGGTCTCTGTTTTGATTTTTACTAATGTTTTCTTGTTTGAGTTAATATGTCAAAAGACGGTAAACAAGTTTCAGATACGGAGGACCAGCCTGTTGTGATCCAAAGGCAAAATTACTGATGGAGGCACTTACATCAGAATTGGGGAGGATGTTAGACTCAAAGATGGAAGGGGCATATGATAAACTTTACCAGATTGAGCAGTCTCAGACCAGAAAGACCAATTCCAATCGAGGTCGAGGTGGCAGAGGAGGACGAGGTGGCAGAGGACGTAGTCGAGGAGGCTGTGCTGAGTATGATGACTATGTGGAGGATACTAAGTTTGATGAAGATTATGAGGGCAGTTGACATAGAGGTGGCGATAGAAACGCCCAAGATAACTACCTGGGCAACATCAAGATGAACATTCCCTCCTTCTAAGGGAAAAATGATCCAGGGTTGTACTTAGAATGGGAGAGAAAAGTGGAGCTTATGTTTGACTGACATAATTATTCAGAGATAAAGAAGGTGGGAGAGAAAAGTGGAGCTTATGTTTGAGTGACATAATTATTCAGAGATAAATAAGGTGAAGTTGGCAGTAGTGGAGTTTTCAATTTATGCACTTGTTTGATGGGATCAGTTGGTGACTAGTCAGAGGAGAAACGGTGAGCCACCTATTGAGACTTGGCGTGAGATGATGACAGTGATGAGGAAGCGATTTGTGCCTAATCATTACTACAGAGAGCTATACAACAAGTTGCAGAGTTTGAGGCAAGGCAATAGAAGTGTGGATGATTACTTCAAGGAGATGGAGATAGCCATGATTCAAGCTAATATTGTGGAGGAACGTGAGGCGACTATGGCGAGATTTCTGGCTGGTTTGCAGTGGGACATCCGAGATAGTGTGGAGTTGCAGCACTATGTTGAGCTGAAGGATATGGTCCACATGGCCATAAAGATAGAGAGTCAGCTCAAGAGGAGGGGCAACAACAGCAGCAATCAAAGATAGAGTCCGGCCAGTTGGAGGCAATCCCAAACACCTTCTAGTGGTTCCTCATCAAAAAGGAACCAATGGAAAGGGAGGCGCCACCGACAGAGGAGAAGAAGCCGTTCTTTAAGCCCCAAGTTGAGGCTTCGAGTTCAGCAAATCAGGCCAAACCAGCAACCCCTAATAGCCGGAATCGAGACAAGAAGTGCTTAAAGTGTCAAGGATTTGGGCATATCATGAGTGAGTATCCGAATAGAAGAATCATGATCTTGAAAGATGATGGTGAAGTTGTGACTGACGATGAGGATCGTGATCCGGAGATGCCAGCTTTGTAGGAGTCCGACGAAGAAGCTGAGGAGATTTTAACCCCTGTTGGGCAGTTGCTTGTGACTAGGAGGGTTTTGAGTGCCCAAACTCAACCCGATGAGAGAGAGCAGCGAGAGAACCTCTTTCACACGAGGTGCCATGTTCGAGATAAGGTGTACAATGTCATCATTGATGGAGGAAAAGTTGCACGAATGTGGCCAGCGCAGACATGGTTGAGAGATTGGGGTTGGTTGCTGTGAAGCATCCCAAGCCGCATCGATTGCAGTGGTTAAATGCATCCGACGTTATCCGTATGGTGAAGCAAGTGAAGGTTCCTTTCCACATTGGGAAGTATGAAGATGAGGTGATGTGTGATGTCACAGCCCCAAATCCCGAGGGACGGCAGAAGCCGGGGTGCGACTGGGGTTGGATTAAAGAAGCGGGGAAGAAGGGGACTAACTGAACTATCATACATAGGAGACATCATACATTCTATAAACATGACTTCATTTACAAAAGAAGAGTTAATCTCAAGGATTACTCGACAGAAAATACTCAAAAAGGCATCTAAGTTATAGTTTACAGACATAAACTATAGTGTTTTACTAATATACATAACATCATAAGTTTAGAGTTTTCCAACGGAAAAGTGATTCATACTAACTAAAGTCTTCATAAGACAACTTAATTCAAGCCTCGCTGCTTCCATCGCTTCAACCTGCACATTTAGAAAACATATGCAGGGCTAAGTACAAAAGTACTTAGTGGGCACGCTGCCGAAAACATATTCATAAGTATAAATAATCATGCATCTCATAATCGTAGCACATCGGGGTTTTATTGAAAGGGCCCGTGTCTACTAAACATTTTCTGACTCATTTATATAAATTAGCTTGTACAAGCATTTTTCTAGTATGTTACGTTCAAATCTTGACCAATTCTCATTCACCGTGGCTGGTTACCCCTCAACAGGATACCACATACACCACAGGTTACAAAGTGCACTAACTCTGGAAAGCGCTTAATAGCTAACTCAGAGCCGATCGATAACTAATAAATCTGGAAAACACGAAGGTTAACTCAGATAGGTACAAGAGAACTCACATAAAATATTTAAACAGTTTATGCCATGATTATCAATTTGAAAACACGATTATCAAAGCGATAAAGAAAAGGGTTTCAAGCATTGCTCGTTTTATTTCATATATAAAAGCCCACCTTAGAGTTTACAGAACTAAATACTAGCTTCCGATCTCCTGATCTTCCGTCCTTTCCTTACTGCTGGCTTCCTCCTTCATCGTAAAATAATAACACTTTAAATTCGATCGTAAAAGATAATCGATCATAGAAAATCGAATTAGGTTTTAGTCGTTTCATTTCTTTAGGCATTTGCACGCTACTAATTTCTTTTTAGTTAAACGGGAACGAGACTTGAACAAATCTCGTTTAGAACTCGAAAGGTCTCATACTCGACTCTTAGATCAGTAGAGAAGGTAGTCGTGAACTTATTACGGCTTTAACGATCGAAAGAAACTAAGTTGCGAAAGAAACAACTTAGTAAAATAAATTCTGAAAAATCACTGCACAAAGAGTAGTTCTGGGGACTGCTCAGAACAGAGGAACTGGAAACAGGGGATGAGCCCTGTACCTCTAGAAAGCTTGGGAAGTCTAGTTTATGCTCCAATTTACGGATTGCAAATCCGATAAACGAGCTAAGAGATATTACAGTTTCCGGGAAGGGTCGCAAAACTGCCGCGCTAACCCTAGTTGCTCGATAGAATCGACGTATAACTTCCTAAGTTCGTTCTAAGTTCTCGTACTCGATTTCTCATAAAATTTCACTCTCAAGGCAGTCAACACGTACTCCCGTACGTGAAGGACTCATTTTCAAAATTCGGTTATAACCACGACGATCAAACCTCGTCGTTTCAACTACCAATTACTAAACCAAAATCAAGATAACAATTTCTCGTTTCTAGTTCTCGACTATAACTACAACTCATATTATAATAGCTCGAAAGCTCACGTCGTCAACTACAAAGTCGTACCTTAGTCCATAATAAACAATATTATCTAATTAGAATTCTTTCTCGACTTCTCGGTTATTAATTACGACTACTTGTTCGTCTCTTAAGAGATTTCAAAAGTTATTGGATTTCGTTCATTTTCTACGTCATCAAACAACATCTAACATAGATCATTTTCATGCATATCATTACTTCATATCATTACTTAGTCTCAACTTAGGTCGAGTTCTTTGTCTCTTACGACTCACAAATTATTTTTAGAAAATTTCAATTAAATTCATAACATCAATTAATATCATTAACATCATTATTTATCAACAAATCCTCAACTAGATCAACTACATGCAAACCCCTATTTTCTCATAAATTTTCGGTATTGACATATAATTAAAGAGGGTGATTTTCTTCATCAATTAACATCATTTATCCCATTATCAAACTACTATATCATCAATTGATCAAATACAAGTCTAATTACACAATAAATTGAGAATCCCCAATTCAAACCCTAGCCCTAAAATCGGTTTTCATCCATATTAGGGAATTCGATTTCTTTTTGTTCTAATCACTAATTGAACACCTCCGAAGCACGATTATCCAACTAATTGAAAAATTCCAACACCCTACATGTTTGCCCCAAATTTTCGGTACTTATTAGGAAAATAGGGTTCTTGATTTCTTTCAATTTTAATCCCTAAATATCATATCTAACACATCTAATTATACTAATCGAAGATCAAACATCTAATTCATCCACCCAAGAAAATCGATCCATCTTAAAAATAAAAAGAAAAGGAATCCAATTGGATAGGATTAGAGAGGAGGAGATTATCTTGACAATTAGTAAAGGAAATTATGATATTCAATGGTTGCATGAAGACTTGTGTGAAAATCCTTGCATAAACCTTGGAGCTTCTTCAATGGAGGATGATGAAGAAATTGAGAGAGAGAGATATGGTGTGGCTGCCGAAAATGGGAAGGAAGAATGGGAGAGAGATCATGACTTGTATTAATGAAATAGTAATACCCTTAGGTGTAAAGTTTGGAAGGTTGGAAAAGAACATTAGGTGTCCTAATTAAATGATAAAGAAAAAGAAATATCAATGTGTAGAGAGAGAGATGAAGTCGGCTGCCATGACAAAATTTGGAGGGAATACGCGTTTTTACGGCGCGGTACGCCGTTACGGAAATCGACATAAGAAAAACGTAGCTCGGCACAAAATCGTCAAATTCCGATTCGTCCAAAAATTCTAACGTATTTAACCTAGTCGGAAAATAATATTTAAAAAAAATTTAATTCCGACAAAAACTCGGGACGACACAGTCCGAGTTTCGTCCGGAAAAACATAAAAATGAACTTTCTCGGGCGAGTTCGTATCGCGATTTCGTGAATGTAAAAATCAGACGGTTTTCCGTTCTGAGTTCAAGAACTAAAAATTTTTCGTACGCGATAACCTTAAATACAGTAGTCATCTGACTAACTTCCGTAATTTATTTTCGGCAACGGATTTCACCGTTGGTCTTAGAATTCAAAATCGTAAACTTAGGCGTGCAAAGCCATTTTTATTAATAACTTTAAATTTTTAAGTCAGTACGAAATTTCTGGGGTATTACATCCTACCCCCCTTGCGAAAAATTTCGTCCCGAAATTTACTTATCTTCTTAAACTGCTTGGAGTACTTCTTACTCAACTCTTTTCCGAATTCTCACATGGCTTCCTCTTGCCTGTGATGATCTTATAACTTTTTTTTTACTAATCGTTTCGACTTGCTTCTTAACCTTTGTGCTTTTCGATCCAAGATCGTTTTCGATCTTTCCTAATAACTTAAGTCGATTTCAAGATCAACGTCTTGCTGACCAACTATGTGTATAGAATCGAACGTACATACTTCTTCTCAAAATGAGATATACTTAAAAATAAGCATTCCATAAACTTGGCGATAAAGCCATAACTATTCGTATTGGAAACTATCTTTTCCAAGTTATTGCTAATTATATAATTCTGCGTCGAAGTTTTACTTGACACGAATCTAATGTCTCTCATTAACGGAGAAATCTGAAGGAGCTTTTATTTTCCTTCTCGATTATTACGTTTGAATTGTCGTATATACTTAAGACTTTTGTTCTTTCTAAATTCTTTTATCCCGTCTCGGATCTATCGAATGATCTCGATCATTTCATTGACCGCGTCTGGTCCTAAATTCTTACTTTCACCTACCTTATAATAATAAGGCAACTATGTAAATCTTCTCCTTCTACAAGGTCTTGTAAGTCGTAATACCTATCGTAGCTTAATAATTATTGTTATAACAATTCGGTTGGTGGCTAAGTGTTCTTCCATTTCGCTCTGCGGCTAATATTATCGTTCTTAGCACATCAACGAGTATCTGAATCGTTTCCTTGGACTGTCCCTCCTACTGGAGGTGAGGAACGGTACTAAAGTTAAGTTTGTTATCCAACTTTTCTGTCTTGTGACCTACAAACATCTCGTCGTCGTAAAATTATAACTATATTCTTCTATTTCCATTCCGGAATACCTTAACGGTTATCACAACTCGTATAGTTGTCAGTGAAAGGCTTTCACTTTCTTATAAGCTAAACATCTTTCTACCAAACTAGGCAACGTCTCGTTTCACTCTATTTTCTATCATAATACTCATTGCTTCAAAGTTACTGTCTAGTTTATCCATTCCTCTCCTTAGTCGAAGCTTATCCATTGACTCGTCCTTTCTCTAGATACTTATAATCTTTCTCGTAATTTGGTATAGCTACTTATGTCGTTATTGTCCTACAATCAATGCTGATGTATCTTGCATTTCTATACCCATCGTCTCGAATCCTCGTATAAACGTTTCTTCTCCGACGTCGATATACCTAAACTTAGTTGGAGTCTTACGACTCAGCGTATCTATTCTTACCCTTAGCTTTACCTAGATGGTAATTATTTTCACAATCATAATATCTTACTAGTTCGAGCCATCTCCTTCGTCTTATGTTAACTCCTTTGCTCGAATACACACTCCAAATTTTTTTTTTATGATCTGTGAAGATCTCATCCCTTACACCATATAGATGGTGTATCCAGATTTTATTGCATATACTACGGCTGCAAACTCTAAGTCGTGGGTTGGATTCTTAATTTCCTGAGGTTAATGTGTCGTGAAGCGTAAGCTATCACTCTCTCATCTTGCTTTTATACTATCCTAACCTGTTCTTCGTAGCATTGGTATCTACCTCGTATTCCTTGTCGTTTCTGGGAGGGCTAAATCTGAGATAATGATCAATTTTTCTTGAACGTCTGCGTACCTATCTCACACTTGTCTGTACATTCATACTTCTTTTCTTCTATGTAGTCGTGTCATAAGTCTTAGTAATCATAGAAAATTCCTTAATTGAAACCTCTATTATAACTGTCCAACCTAGGAAACTTTGTATTTCATTCAGATTGGTAAGCGATTTTTCATTTGAGTACTGCCTCTACCTTGGCATGAATCTATCTTAACATCTTTTGTCGACACTATATATCCAAGAAACATTACTTCTTCATTCGAGCTTGCTCTTACTGAATTTGGCATCTAACTCCTGACTTTAGGCGTTCTAGCACTATTTGCAAATGTTCTTCGTGTTCCTACTCATTCTTAGCGTATATGAAATTGTCGTCAAAGAATACTAAACAATTTTTTTTTTCTAAGTATAGGTGAGATCGTTATTCATGAGGTTCATGAATACTACGGAGCACTAGCCAACTAAATGACATAACTAAGCATTCGTAATGGGTATCTCACCAGTTTATCCTTTAACTAGTGATGCTTAGTCCTTAAGTCTATCCTCGCATTTGCTCTTATTTCTTTTTAAGCTTATCAAGGGGTTCTCTATTCTCATAAAGGAATACTTATCCTTAAGGGTTATCTTTATTAACTTTTGATAGCCTATACATTCTCGCAGAATCATCCTTCTTTGATGATGAACATTTAAAAAATGTTTTCCATGGTGAAAACGTTTGGCTAAAGAAATCGTCATTTAACAACTCTTGTAGATGGATCTTAACTCCTCTAACTCCTTCGATACCATTCTACATAAGGCCTTTGATTTGGGAGCTGCTCGTAGTTCTGAGTCGATCGTGAAACCTACACGACACTGGTCATAAGCCAGATATTTCATATAATTCTGTAGGTTCTCTACTCGGGGTTCTTAAAAGAGATTTTTTTCTCGTTGTCGAGAATCGTGGCAATTCTCAAACAACTAATCTATTCCTAATATATATATATATATATATATATATATATATATATATATATCGTACATTTTATTTCTTCCCAATCGATTGCTAAGTTCTAACAGAAAGACCCTAAATTAAATTCTATGCTCGACGAATCTAAGGGAATAACACTATGAGATTATCGTCACTCCCTGAAGCGTAATTGATCCTATTTCACAATTAGAGCGTCCTAGTTCTACTCCTAAAGGTTAACAGGTACTAATTATAACCAAATATAAGGCTCTAAAATGAAGCAAAATTTATGGCAGGGTAATTTATAAGGTTCGTCCAATACCTGCCAGATCTCCCTTTCTTTTATTAAGCCTCTCCTGCCTAATCATGCATGCGCTTGCATTCTGTTGTGATTGCATCAGCTGTGGTTGAGACTGGACCCGAGCTGTATTTAGTGGTTGAGGCTGGCCGTACTGAATTGGTACCATCATTTGCAACAGCGTTGGGCAATCCTTACTTATATTCCCCAGCATCATACATTTAAAACATGTATCCGTGTTTGCTAGGCACACACCCTCATACTTCTTACCACATCTAGGACATGCAGAAACTTCCTGTTTCTGTTCTGCCGCTTGCCTCAGTTCTGGGCAATTCCCCTTAACGTGTCCCTTATGCAAACAGTTGTAACAAACACCATTTTTTGCTAGACAAACACCTGGTGTTCCTTACCACATTTAGGGCAAGCTGGAGAAGGGATCTTTTCTTGAGTACTTTTTGGAGTTGGAAGTTGACCGTGCTGGTTGATTTCATTTGCCGTCAGTGGTTCTGGGCAAGTTTTCCTCGTATGTCCCTCATGTCCACAATTGAAATAGTTGCCAGTGCCTATCTGACACACACCAGGGTGTGTTTTATTGCATTTGGGGCAAACAGGAATGTTAACCCTCACTGGGTGATTTTCTCCCTGATTTCCGTATCTTTGCTGCCCTTGCAGCTGTCCTTGTAGATTGTTTCTCTTGCCTTAACCGGATTGTTTATTTCTCTGTGGATTATTCCTCTGCCCTGCTTTCTTTCCATAGTTACTTTCTTTTCCTGGCTGGTGAAAACCCTGCAGAGCCCTATTCTGTTTCCCTTGTTTGTTGTGGCATTGGTAACAGTCACTACTACCCCCTTCCCATTTCCTTTTTCTCTTATTGTTGATATTATTGTTGGGACGGTTTTGGGTTGAAGTCTGGTTTGGTGCTGGTGTGGGTTTTACCATCTTTCCTTTATTAGGCACTAATGCCTCTATTTCACGGACTCGTCCTAGTAGTTCTGCATAACTCAGTCATTCCTGTCTGGCTACTGCTTTTCCCAGTTCATACTTAAGTTCTCCCTGAAGCTTCCTGGCTATTTCCTTCTCAGTTTCGACTTGATTGGATACATACTTTTCGTAATATGCCTCCTTAAAACCATTCCAGGTGGTTAGAGTCGCTTGTTCTACCGACATAATTCTCTGTCTAGTCTTCCACCAATATTTAGCTGGTCCAGTTAGCTGATACCCAGCACATACTAGACGCTTCTCATCACTAAGTCTAATCGGCTCAAAGATTCTCTCCATAGAACGTATCCATTGCTCGGCCTCACTCGGATTACCAGATCCATCGAAATATGGTGGTTTACTTTCGAAGAATAAATCCTCAATGCTATAACGTTGCGGAGATAGGGGAAGTGAAGAGGTTGATGGGTGTTTTTGCCTTTCCTTGTTTATACGTTGTTCTTGACCTCTATCAGACTCTCTAGGACTATCAGGTCCTCTTCGATCGTTAACAACTCTCAGCGACATTTTTAAAACTATAAGATACAAAAATTTTCTCATTAGTACTTGCTTTTAAGCCTTCATTTTCTAACTAACCCTTTTCTTTTCCCACTTAATACTTTCACGTAAACGAGAATAACAATTTAACTTCGACTCTATTTCTTTCAACTTTTAACCTCCAAGGTTAAATTAAACACTCGTTACACGAGTTCATTTGGCATTCTGGTTTAGTTATACGATTCATAAGAAACTTTCTTGTGACTAAAACCCCTCTCATGGGTCATGTATATTTCATATACATCAAAAAGAATATATATATTAGTTTTGCCATTAACAAGGACTTATACAAAACTAGACTACAACGAGTCTAAGTTAGGCTAACTGCCTACGTGTACAGGATGCACAAATATATTGGAGTACTACAAAACTATCTAGTTACTGATCCGACTATGCACAACAAAAGGCTACTATACTACTATGCGTCTCTGACGCCTTGCTCAACAAACTGCGGTCAAGTCACCACTGCCCACTATGGCCTAATCCTCCTCGGGGTCCTCGTTCGGGTCCTCATCCAGATCCTCATCAGTGTCCTCTTCCGGATCCTCATCTGGGTCCTCATCCTCTGACTCTGAACCGAAAGTAAACTGGAGTGCCTCGTCGACCCTCAAAGTAGTGCCATCTGCAAGTGTAAGTGATGGTGGTGCAGGCACATCTGAAACTGTCATCTCTGAATCTGAAGCCAAGTAGTCCTAGCAGGTCACTGATGCCCGCTTCTTTGGAGGTAGCAGGTGGTCAGGAAGGGAACTCGTCTCGTACTCCTCCCTGGAACGGACCCTGGATGGTCCTGCCTCAAACTCAGCCCGAACTCTGGCCAATTCCGTGCAAATCTCATCAAGGGATCTGTATGAGGATGGTAACTGTAATAGGGCGGTAAGCTCTGCGTCCGTGTATAAGTACTCTGATCCTATCTCGAATGGTCCCTGAACTCTCGCAGAAGGCTCGGGTAGAATAGGAGCAGGTAGGATAGGAGCAGGTAACCCTAATCCATCAACTGTCTCTGCAACTAACTCCCCTGTGCCCTAACTGGGTACCATCACTGAAGGGATCTCCAATTGTGCAATCATCTCTAGACCTATCTCGTCATGCTCTAACCCTGAATCTGCCGGGAAGTGGGTGTAGGGAGGATGCGCCTGAACAGGATATGCTGCTATGTGTCTGCTCTGAAAGAAACGCCTGTGTATCTCTAAAGCAAATCCCTTGTAATCCCCTATCGGCTCTGTATCGTCGCCAAACATCCCAAGATAGTACCATGCCGTATCGTGTGCCCAACCACGCCATTCCTCTAGTAGTCGTCTAACCAAGTCAAGTATAGCCTGTCCCTCTGTAATAGAACGCTGGACTTGATGATAAACTAACGAAAAGTAACTAATCCTCTGTCCTACGTCGTGTCTCGGGTTTGCCTCATAATCTCTATACCTATCCAATAACTGATCTGCCCAAGTACGCTGTGGCGGGGACTGACTCTCCGAAGCCGTGTCACTACTGGAAGACATCCTACAAAGTTTTTAAGAAACACGAATCAGTAACGGTAAGATGATATCTTATCTTACGGAAAATCTTAAATTACAAAATAAATATTTCTTATTCAATTGTAATATCACCACACTTAATCTAACATACTTATCTTAAACATCTAGCAATTTCACAGAAAATTGCTCTTGTATTCACAATATATAGAAATAAAATTTCAAGATTTTATTCTCATTCCTTATCTTATTCTTTTAATTTCTTACTTTAATTCCTTATTATTCTTCTTCATTATTCCCTATTTCTTTTACAAAGAAAATTTTTCATCGATTCTCATTTATTAAAACAAAGCACGTCTACTTTGTTCATGTTACTTATGCAAAAGTAACATTCATTTACAAAAGACCTTGTCGTTTACAACTCTTAATACTCGTATGCGTCGTATTCTTCGCTCAAGGACGAAGTATAAAAAATATAAATTCCAAAAGAGAAATGGAATATATCCTAAGGATAACTTTTTAGAACATAGGTTCTAGTCGTCGTCGCTAAAAATCGAGCGATCGTTGGAAATTTAATCAAGCTTCGTGCTTGACGCCTAATAGTAAAAACAATTCTCTTCGTAAAGCTCGAACAAGGCGAACTCTACTGAAAAACAAAACGAAATTAAGAGGGAACGATGTCGTTACATGTTACTTACACGTAAAGAACATTCGTCTCTTTAAACCACTTATACCATACTAAAAAGGTTTTGCTAGCGGGGCATAAGACCCATATTACTGAGTTTCTTATTATGTGGGTTGATCAAGTCCACATAACAGTCTCTCAATCACATGGAACTTCTGTCTCGTTCTGTCGTTCACTTCATACAGAATTTACTTTCTTAAATCGAGTAGCAATTTCTCGAATTGCACACACAACTACTTCTTAAAAAGAAATTTTTGGAAACTTTCCAATTTAGCTCGGAATATTCAATCTTCTCGAGGAAGATACAAATTTTAAGCTAATCGAATACTTGAACGGCTCCTAATAAGTAAAACAAAGTCATCTCCAAGAGACTTTGTTCATGCCACTTACAACAAAAGTAACATTCGGCTTTTCCGTTTATTTCAACTTATCCTCCTCGTTTCAACCTTTACCCGAATAACTTGGAGTCACGCTTTTCTCACACGTCTATTTGTTTCTTTCGTTTACTTCGTACATATTTACCTTATTTTATCAATATTTATTTCATTTCCCTCGAAGGAAATTCTTATCGGTTTTAAAACAAAGATCGACTTCGCCGAGTCTTTATTCATGTCACTTTACGCACGTGACATCTATCAATAGAAGTCCTTCTCGTGTTGTGGATCTCCTTTCAAAATCATTTGAAATAGCGTTTCTCAAAAACGTCTAAGTTCTCGGAGAATCGGAAAGATCTTAAGTTTTTCGTCTACATTCTCAATAACCCAAAATCCCTAGATTCCTTCTAGGTTCTCGTGCCAAGGTAAAATAAATAGAAATTATCGCGCAAATAATTTCACGTAAGATAGTACTTGTACTATCACATAATCACATAAACAAATCATAGTATAATTTATTATACTTTCATGATCGAAGGGTATCTTGGCACCATTATCACTTTTCACTCAATGAATACTTATTCAAATTTCTTATTTAAAAGAAATCACATCATTAAAATTCTTTTCCTCGTTGAGCCGACGTAGCGGGAGGTTGAGTTGTCGTCTACATTCTAAATTCTAATGTTATAACTTAACTCTTAACTTTACTTGAGAGAAGACTCTGATCTGGAGTATATACAAATTACTCTATCTTACGACTCGAAAGAAGACTCGATATAGAGTACGAACGAACACTTTATACTACTACACGAAGGAAGACTCGTATCCAGAGCAGAAACGATGGCTCTAATACCACTCTATCACAGCCCCAAATCTCGAGGGACGGCAGAAGCCGGGGTGCGACTGGGATTGGATAAAAGAAGCGGGGAAGAAGGGGACTAATTGAACTAACATACATAGGAGACATCATACATTCTATAAACATGACTTCATTTACAAAAGAAGAGTTAATCTCAAGGATTACTCGACAGAAAATACTCAAAAAGGCATCTAAGTTATAGTTTACAGACATAAACTATAGTGTTTTACTAATATACATAACATCATAAGTTTAGAGTTTTACGGCGGAAAAGTGATTCATACTAACTAAAGTCTTCCTAAGACAACTTAATTCAAGCCTTGCCGCTTCCATCGCTTCAACCTGCACATTTACAAAACATATGCAGGGCTAAGTACAAAAGTACTTAGTAGGCACGCTGCCGAAAACATATTCATAAGTATAAATAATCAGGCATCTCATAATCGTAGCACATCGGGGTTTTATTGAAAGGGCCCGTGTCTACTAAACATTTTCTGACTCATTTATATAAATTAGCTTGTACAAGCATTTTTCTAGTATGTTACGTTCAAATCTTGACCAATTCTCATTCACCGTGGCTGGTTACCCCTCAACAGGATACCACATACACCACAGGTTACAAAGTGCACTAACTCTGGAAAGCGCTTAATAGCTAACTCAGAGCCGATCGATAACTAATAAATCTGGAAAACACGAAGGTTAACTCAGATAGGTACAAGAGAACTCACATAAAATATTTAAACAGTTTATGCCATGATTATCACTTTGAAAACACGATTATCAAAGCGATAAAGAAAAGGGTTTCGAGCATTGCTCGTTTTATTTCATATATAAAAGCCCACCTTAGAGTTTACAGAACTAAGTACTAGCTTCCGATCTCCTGATCTTCCGTCCTTTCCTTACTGCTGGCTTCCTCCTTCATCGTAAAATAATAACACTTTAAATTCGATCGTAAAAGATAATCGATCATAGAAAATCGAATTACGTTTTAGTCGTTTCATTTCTTTAGGCATTTGCACGCTACTAATTTCTTTTTAGTTAAACGGGAACGAGACTTGAACAAATCTCGTTTAGAACTCGAAAGGTCTCATACTCGACTCTTAGATCAGTAGAGAAGGTAGTCGTGAACTTATTACGGCTTTAACGATCGAAAGAAACTAAGTTGCGAAAGAAACAACTTAGTAAAATAAATTCTGAAAAATCACTGCACAAAGAGTAGTTCTGGGGACTGCTCAGAACAGAGGAACTGGAAACAGGGGATGAGCCCTGTACCTCTAGAAAGCTTGGTAAGTCTAGTTTATGCTCCAATTTACGGATTGCAAATCCGATAAACGAGCTAAGAGATATTACAGTTTCCGGGAAGGGTCGCAAAACTGCCGCGCTAACCCTAGTTGCTCGATAGAATCGACGTATAACTTCCTAAGTTCGTTCTAAGTTCTCGTACTCGATTTCTCATAAAATTTCACTCTCAAGGCAGTCAACACGTACTCCCGTACGTGAAGGACTCATTTTCAAAATTCGGTTATAACCACGACGATCAAACCTTGTCGTTTCAACTACCAATTACTAAACCAAAATCAAGATAACAATTTCTCGTTTCTAGTTCTCGACTATAACTACAACTCATATTATAATAGCTCGAAAGCTCACGTCGTCAACTACAAAGTCGTACCTTAGTCCATAATAAACAATATTATCTAATTAGAATTCTTTCTCGACTTCTCGGTTATTAATTACGACTACTTGTTCGTCTCTTAAGAGATTTCAAAAGTTATTGGATTTCGTTCATTTTCTACGTCATCAAACAACATCTAACATAGATCATTTTCATGCATATCATTACTTCATATCATTACTTAGTCTCAACTTAGGTCGAGTTCTTTGTCTCTTACGACTCACAAATTATTTTTAGAAAATTTCAATTAAATTCATAACATCAATTAATATCATTAACATCATTATTTCATCAACAAATCCTCAACTAGATCAACTACATGCAAACCCCTATTTTCTCATAAATTTTCGGTATTGACATATAATTAAAGAGGGTGATTTTCTTCATCAATTAACATCATTTATCCCATTATCAAACTACTATATCATCAATTGATCAAATACAAGTCTAATTACACAATAAATTGAGAATCCCCAATTCAAACCCTAGCCCTAAAATCGGTTTTCATCCATATTAGGGAATTCGATTTCTTTTTGTTCTAATCACTAATTGAACACCTCCTAAGCACGATTATCCAACTAATTGAAAAATTCCAACACCCTACATGTTTGCCCCAAATTTTCGGTACTTATTAGGAAAATAGGGTTCTTGATTTCTTTCAATTTTAATCCCTAAATATCATATCTAACACATCTAATTACACTAATCGAAGATCAAATATCTAATTCATCCACCCAAGAAAATCGATCCATCTTAAAAAAAAAAAAAAAGGAATCCAATTGGATAGGATTAGAGAGGAGGAGATTACCTTGACAATTTGTAAAGGAAATTATGATATTCAATGGTTGGATGAAGACTTGTGTGAAAATCCTTGCATAAACCTTGGAGCTTCTTCAATGGAGGATGATGAAGAAATTGAGAGAGAGAGATATGGTGTGGCTGCTGAAAATGGGAAGGAAGAATGGGAGAGAGATCATGACTTGTATTAATGAAATAGTAATACCCTTAGGTGTAAAGTTTGGAAGGTTGGAAAAGAACATTAGGTGTCCTAATTAAATGATAAAGAAAAAGAAATATCAATGTGTAGAGAGAGAAATGAAATCGGCTGCCATGACAAAATTTGGAGGGAATACGCGTTTTTACGGCGCGGTACGCCGTTACGGAAATCGACGTACGAAAAACGTAGCTCGGCACAAAATCGTCAAATTCCGATTCGTCCAACGTATTTAACCTAATCGGAAAATAATATTTAAAAAAAATTAATTCCGAAAAAAACTCGGGACGACACAGTCCGAGTTTCATCCGGAAAAACATAAAAACGAACTTTCTCGGGCGAGTTCGTATCGCGATTTCGTGAATGTAAAAATCAGACGGTTTTCCGTTCTGAGTTCAAGAACTAAAAATTTTTCGTACGCGATAACCTTAAATACAGTAGTCGTCTGACTAACTTTCGTAATTTATTTTCGGCAACGGATTTCACGGTGGTCTTAGAATTCAAAATCGTAAACTTAGGCATGCAAAGCCATTTTTATTAATAACTTTAAATTTTTAAGTCAGTACGAAATTTCTGGGGTATTACATGTCATGTGATTCCAATGCAGGCGAGCCACATCTTGTTGGGACGTCCGTGGCAGTTTGATAGGCGAGTTAATCATGATGGCTTCACCAACAAATATACCTTTGAGTATAAGCAGAAGAAGGTATCACTTGTTCCTCTTACTCCTAAACAAGTTTATGAGGATCAAATACAGATGCAAAAAGAGGCGGACAAGGTAAAGTCCAAGGAGTCGGTCGATCCGAAAAAGGAGTGCGAGTTGGCACATAATTCATTTCTGGCTAGACCGAGAGATTTGAAGTGGGCCGTGAGGGAGGAGATAACGATGTACTTGTTGTTGTACAAGGAAATTTTACATAGTGATAATGATTCCTCTTCTCTACCCCTTTCTATTAGTTCTGTTTTGCAGGAATATGATGATGTCTTTCCCAATGAGATTCCACCAGGCTTACCACTAATTCGTAGGATTGAGCATCAAATTGATTTTGTTCTCAGACAAATTGGAGAGTTGATGGCAAATGGGCGCGTGAGGGAGAGTATGAGTCCCTGTGCCGTTCCAATTTTGCTCGTTCCAAAGAAGGACTCATCATTGAGAACGTGTTGTGATTGTAGAGCCATCAACAATATCACGGTAAAGTATCGATTTCCTATTCCTCGTTTAGATGATATGCTTGATGAGTTGCATGGTTCTTGTATGTTTTTCAAGATTGATTTGCGTAGTGGATACCATCAGATTAGGATTAATGAGGGTGATGAGTGGAAAACTACTTTTAAGACTAAACTTGGTTTGTTTGAGTGGTTGGTTATGCCTTTTGGTTTGACTAATGCACCTAGTACTTTTATGCGTCTTATGAATCATGTTTTGCGTGCTTTTATTGGTTGATTTGTTGTGGTTTATTTTGATGATATTCTCATTTATAGTAAGAGTCATGATGAGCATGTTGGGCATTTGAAAGCTGTTTTGGATGCACTTAGAAAAGAGAAGTTATATGCTAACCTTAAGAAGTGTGTCTTTAGTACGGACAAACTTGTGTTTCTTGGTTTTGTTGTTAGTGCACAGGGTGTATAGGTTGATGAAGAGAAGATACGAGCTATCTAAGAGTGGCCTACACTGAAGAATGTTGGGAAAGTTAGAAGTTTCCATGGACTTGCTAGCTTCTATCGATGTTTGGTACCTCATTTTAGCAGTGTGGCAGCACCTTTGATGGAAGTTATCAAGAAGAGTGTGGAGTTCAAGTGGGGCAAAGCGCAAGAAGATGCGTTCTAGCTTTTGAAGCATAAATTGACTCATTCCCAGGTATTATCTCTTTCTAACTTTTCTAAATCTTTTGAGATTGAATGTGATGCTTCTGGTGTTGGTATTGGTGCAATGTTGATGCAAGAAGGAAGGCCCGTTGCGTATTTCAGCGAGAAGCTCAATGGACCGACATTGAGTTATCCTATGTATGATAAGGAGCTGTACACGTTGGTGAGAGCCCTCAAAACGTGGCAACATTATTTGTGGGCTAAGGAGTTTGTCATTCACACCGACCATGAGTCCTTGAAGCATTTGAAGGGGTAGAATAAGCTGAACAAGAGGCATGCGAGGTGGATGGAGTTCATTGAGATGTTTCCCTACGTCATCAAATACAAGCAAGGAAAAGAGAATATTGTAGCTGATGCACTTTCTCGGAGGTATGCCTTGATCTCTACTTTAGATGCTAAGTTGCTTGGTTTTGAGTGTCTTAGGAGTTTGTATGAGCATGATGATGAGTTTGGTGAGATTTATCGAGCATGTGAGCAATCTGCTAGTGGAGAGTATTTTAGGCATGATAACTATCTTTTTAGGAAGAATAAGTTGTGTGTTCCTAAGTGCTCTATACGTGATTTGTTGTTGCTTGAATCTCATGGTGGGAGTTTAATGGGACATTTTGGCATTGCTAAGACTTTGGTTGTTTTGCAAGAACATTTCTTTTGGCCTCATATGAAACGTGATGTTGAAAGACTTTGGTTGTTTTTCCATGGTTTGTATACACCTTTGCCTATTCCTACTGCACTTCGGATTGATATTTCTATGGATTTTATGTTAGGATTGCCTAAGACTAAGCGTGGTTGTGATTCTATCTTTGTTGTGGTTGATCGGTTTTCTAAGATGGCACATTTCATTCCATGTCATAAATTTGATGATGCATCTCATATAGTTGATTTGTTCTTTAGAGAGATTGTTAGATTGCATGGCATGCCTAGGACTATTGTTTCTGATAGAGATTCTAAGTTCTTGAGCTACTTTTGGAAGACTTTGTGGTGTAAGTTAGGTACTAAACTTTTGTTTTCTACTACTTGTCATCCACAAACTGATGGTCAAACCGAGGTAGTAAATAGGAGTTTGTCTACTTTACTGCGTGCTATAATTAAGAAGAACATTAAGTCTTGGGAAGAATGTTTGCCACATATTGAGTTTGCTTATAATCGTTCTGTTCATTCTGCTACTCAGTTTTCGCCTTTTGAGATTGTCTATGGTTTTAATCCTTTAACTCCTTTGGATTTATCACCTTTACCTGAGCATATATACACTGATCTTGATGGCTGAAAAAGGGCTGATTTTGTTAAGCAGATTCATGAGAAGGCGAGGATGAACATCGAGCGATGCACTGAGCAGTATGCCAAACAAGCAAACAAAGGGTGTCGTAAAGTGGTGTTTGAATCCAGTGATTGGGTGTGGCTGCATATGCGCAAGGAGAGATTTACATTGCAGCGAAGATCTAAGTTACTTCCTCGAGGAGATGGACCATTCCAAGTTTTGGAGCGCATCAATGATAATGCCTACAAGTTGGACTTGCCCGGTGAGTATAATGTGAGTGCTACTTTTAATGTTACTGACTTAATTCCTTTTGATGTAGGTGACGCCTTGGATTTGAGGACAAATCCTCTTCAAGATAAGGGGAATGATGAAGCCCAAGGATCATCGTTGGTGCAAGAATCTGTTCGTGTTCCTGTGGGTCCAGTTATGCGAGCTCGAGTTAAGAAGTTCAAGGAGGATTTGGCAGGCTTGGTACATCAAGTTTGGAATCAAGAGTTAATGAAGAAGCCCATTGGTGATAGAGATTTGGATAGCCCAAGTTTTGTTAATCTTATCATGTACGAGTGGGCTTAAGTTTGAAGACTTTATTTATTTGTGTTGAAGACTTTGTTTATTTGTTATTTTCGTTTTGGGCTTGTTTAAATTAATTAATTAATTGGGTTATTATTATAAGCTCATCCATTAAGTAGTTTCCTTATTAGACTAGGGTCTTATTTTGCCTATATATAGGCATGTATGGACGCCGTTTTTCAAACCTTTTGATCAATATTATAACGTGAGTTTATTCTCTCTTGAGAGTTTTCGAGTTCTTCTTGGCTTTGCCAAGTCGAGTTCATTATCCAATGAATCAACGAGTCAATCATCCCTCGTTGTGTGTCATTCAGCGTTCCCGAGTTACTGTATCATCCTATCTTTGGGTTTTAGGAAACATCCGTACGCTAATTCACTTGGAGAAACTGATACAGTTTTGGGATTTCCATCAATTTGTAAGTGGTTCGAGTCTTCTGCGTGCGTGCCGAGATTCATATCACTTTGATAGGACATGGACATTCATAATTTTTAATAAAAGCTGGTAGTATCTAGAAATGAACTTTTATAGAATTCTAAAAGTTGATGTAATCACCAAGCTTGAATTTATTTTCGTTTCTCCATGTTTCATAAATCCTATTTACCAACAATTGGTATTCCTCATAGCAAACTAAGCCCTACACTAATTGAACATCCACCATCATTTCATCAATATGGTCTTAATATTTATGATACATACTTAATCGTTCATTACATATGTACTTAAACACATATATAGATTGATTCATCCATAGAACTAATAACCTCCATTCAAGAATGTATTAATCAATTATATAACAGAGATATAATAAGGATGAAGATGACATTCCACTATGCAACCAACAAGGCCCAAAAATCTTGAAGACGAAACAATAATTAGAACAAATTAAAATCTCTCTCAATAAAATTGATCAATAATAGGAAACAAATGTATTGGTATCTTTGGGTGAATAAAATACAAATATGATATATTAATAATCCTAGTGTACCTTGAGAACAAGAAAATCAAACAAAAAGTGATCACGAACTACTAATCACATGATTAAAAAACTGAAAATTAAAATAAACAATTTGAGTCAAGTATTTACCCAATACTATAACGGGTTGCGAGGAGCGGTGAGCCCTCCCTTTCTTCTATCTATCGAATATTTATCGTACCACGGCAGAGCGAGTGGTGACGGTTGGACAATTGAGTGTAGTGGAAGGCAGCAGGGTTGGCGCCGACGTGCCATGGCAGAGGGCGAGTTGGCCTCGAAGATGGAATGAGATCGCCGGTTTGGAAAGGATTTTGTGGGAGATGGATTAATGGGTATATTAATTAATTAGTAATGCGAGCGTGATTTTTCTAAGTGCCCCATAAGTTTCATAAATTTAACATAATTGACTAAATGCCCCAATAATAAATTTTAGAGGCACTTAATAAAAAATATTTCTAAATAAGTGTCCTAATATCTAATTTTTGTTGTAGTGTCAATACCAGTTAATAGAGTGGCGTCGCAGCAGAAGCGTGATGAGCCCATCACCCACAAAAACCAGGATCAAAGCCTATCTCTGATATTATGTCCCAGAACAAGCTTTCAATTTCTCTTTTTTTATTTTTGGTTCTATGTTTTCTGCCGCAAATTTAGGCGAGCACGTCGCATGCTCTCACTGCCCAAGCGAGCAACATTTGAACGCCCGTACATCGTTGGTGAGCTCGGCGCACGTGCCCGCGCGTTCTTTAAGCTGAGCTCGTGCGCTGGTGTGCTCGCTGACGTGGGGTGACACTTGGCGATCGCTGGTTGGCGTTATCGCTAGCCATTGCGATCGCCAACGGTCACCGAGTAATTAATTTTTTTTTAATTCTCTCATTCTCACCTATAAATACATTCTTTTCCCCTCATTTCATACACCAATCTCTTCAATTCTCTCTCAAATCTCCTCAACACCTTCATATTCTTGTTTATTTCGATCATTTAAAAAATCATGTCGGGTGACAATGATTATTACAATGCTAGAATGGAAGAAATGCGGCAGTTTGCGACCTGAATTCCCATCATGTTCGGCAATCTCATGGTGAAGGCCGCCAAAGCAGTCGCCGAGAACGAGAAGGAGAAGGCGGCGGCCAGTGATGCCGTCTAAAGTTCAAAGAGGAAAAAGATGGTGGAGCATCGAGACCGCCTTGATGCCGAGACCCGTCTTCATGCAGATTACTTCTCCGAGTTTTCAACGTAGGGCGAAGACGTCTTCCAGCGCCGATTTCGTATGAGCAAAAAACTATTCAACACAATCTACAAGGCGGCGGAGGCTCGAAAACCTTATTTTCAGAAGCGCGCGGATGTAATGGGGAAACTGGGGTTCACGTCACTCCAGAAATGTACGATGGCGTTGCGGCAACTCGCAAATTGTGGTTGTGCTGATCAATACGACGAGTATCTATGGATGGGAGACAGAACTGGTCGGCTATACTTGATTATTTTTGCCGAGCGATCATATCTACATTCCCGAGTGTTTGCGGCCACCAAACATGGCTGAATGCAGTCAGCTTCTGCAAATGCACGAATTGAAGCACGGCCTCCCCAGCATGCTTGGTAGCATTGACTACATGCATTAGCAGTGGAGGAACTGCCCGAATGGGTGGAAAGGGGTGTACACGAACCAGAAGAAGGAGCACCCGAAGATCGTGCTTGATGCCGTTTCTTCTCAAGATCTTTGGATTTGGCACGAGTTCTTCAGTGTAGTTGGCTCAAACAACGACATCAGTGTGCTCAACCAGTCGGACGTTTTTCAGGATTTTCTGCAAGGAAAGAGCCCGGCGGTGTCTTTTTCACAAACGGCACTCACCACAAAATGAGCTACTATCTAGATGACGGCATTTATCCATATTGGCCGACCTTTGTGAAGACTCTCTCGTGCCCGGCTGAGCTGAAGAGATGTTTGTTTGCGAGGAAACAAGAAGCCACACGCAAGGACGTAGAAAGAGCTTTCGGTGTTCTCAAAGCTCGTTGGGCTATAATTAGTAGGTTGGCGCATTCTTTGTTCCGGGAGACTTTATCAGACATCATGTATGCTTGCATTATTTTGCATAACATGATAGTTGAAGTTGAGGGCGATTCTGTAACCAATTGGATCCCGGACGAAGAATCAACCTCTACAGCCGAAGCGAGTTAGAGTACGAGACAAGGAGCCCCATCGAGCTTTCAAGAATACCTGAAGCGGAAAGTAAACCTTCGAGATGAAAGAGCACACGCAAAACTCGAGGTCGATTGGATTGAAGAAATTTGGACACGTTTCGGAAGTAGCATGTAACTTTTCCCTTTTTTTCCATGTATGTTTTAAATTTAAATCAATAAAATATTGTTATTAAAAAAAAAATTCAGCGACCTCAAGCTAGCTAATGTGCAATGTCCGAGCGCGCTCGCACGTGGCTCTCCAAGTGGGCAGCGAGCTCGCTCAAAAGCTTGCCACTGCCCACGGCCTTATAGAGTGAACCTGCATATAAGAATAGTGTATTTTCAATGTTTGGTAAAAATGACTTTTTTGGTATAAAAGTGAAAAGAATAAGGTGGTAAAATTGCGTATTGACATGTACATGTGTACATGACGTGTCAAAAAGCCCATTAAACTGACTACAAGTCGGAAAAAAGGTTGAACGCACAAAAAATAAAAAATTTGGTCCTTTTTTTCAGGCCCGTCCAAAGAACTCATTTTTGCTAAAAAGTGAAAAGATATTGTCCTTGTAGGCCGGTTAGCTCCAAATTTATATATATTTGTCCATTTTTAGTTGGTTAAGATATATATATATATTATATAAATGAAAACGACTCTATATAAAAAAATATATGTGTCACCCCTTCAGCGCCGACCCTGAGATTTCGGGGCCCTAGGAGAAAATGAAAAAAAAGGACTTCTTGAGCGATATTTACATAATGTGCTAAAATGCAAATTAATATTAGTAAAATTTTCGTATGGGTTAGATGTTGCAAAGCACATGAATGAGAGAAGAAAATTGAATCAAAGTGTGAATATTGAACGACAACACATTATTTTATCTTTCTTCTCGTTACTAACTGAAATTCTACTTGCAAAGGTTTTTTAGATATTTTCGTGTGAAATATTAAAAATAATATTTTTATATATACTAGTAATAGATTTTTATTTTTAAAATTTTGGAGCCCTAAGACATTTGCCCAATTGGCCTTATAGAAGAGTCGGGCATGCGCCCCTTATATTCTTTCATTCCTATTTATCTAAATTCTCAAATTTTCTAAATTTAAAATCAATATTTACCATATTTATATTCTATATTATATATGACATGAAAACAAAATCTTAACAAGATCAAATCTTCAAAATCTATATCTATCATATTTTAATATTATATATATATATATATATATATATATATATATATATAATAGAGAGGATTTTGAAAGTAGCACTTCTTAGATAGTTTTTTTAAAATCTAGCACTCCTTATAAAAACTTAGCAATTTAGCACTTTCTTACTTTTTTACCCTCCTTTACAATTTGTATTTCCCTTCATATCCCCATCTTTTCATTTTCATCATCTTCAATTTGTGACTGAACAAAAATAAAACATTCCACCACCACAACCCTACCACCGCCGCCACCCTGCCACCACTTTCCGGCCGCCGCCGCCGGCGATCACAGAAAAAAATTTGTTACTGAACAAAAAAACAAAAAAAAGAAACCAGCACCACTTTCCCACTGTCGCCGTCATAGTCGCCGGCGCCGCCGCCACAGTCGGCGGCACCGCCACCACAATTTTTTTGTGAAGTCAGAAAAAAAAAGAAAAAATTTGTGACTGAACAAAAAAAAAACTTCAACCACCACTTTTCCGCCGCCGCCACTGTCGCCGGCGGACACAAGCTTTTTGTGAAGTCACAAAAAAATGGATTAACTTTTGTGAAGTCACAAAAAAATTGATTAAATTTTGTGAAGTCACAAGAATTTTTTGTGAAGTCACAAAAAAATGGATTAAATTTTGTGAAGTCACAAAAAAATTTTGTGAAATCACCAAAAAAGATGAGAAAAATTTGTGAAGTCGTAAAAAAAAATTGGAAAAATTTGCAAAACAGTGTAAAAAAAAATTGGAAAAATTTTCTTCAGAATAGAGTTATTTCCAGTCCAGTAAACAACCAATAATCTGCAATCAATCATACCAAAAGAAAAATAGTGTAACACGATGAGCAAAACAGAGCAGAAAGCTCCTCCTCATGTAATAATGGTATCATTTCACCTACAAGGCCACATTATCCCCTTCGTCAACCTCGCCATTAAACTTGCTTCCAAAGGCTTCTCCATCACCTTCGCCCACCTCGACTTCATCCACCACCAAATCTCCCACTCCCAAGACGACGCCACACAAACCGATATCTTCAACCTTCCCCCACCCGAAATCTGGCTCGTAAATCGGCAGCCGCACCCAGCTTATCACCAGATCTGCGGCGGTGAGGCGGCGGCGGCGGCGATTTCTGCTGCTGTTGCTGGCGAGAGGTGGCGACGCGGATTTCAGCTGCTGCTATAAGAGAAAGCCGAGGTTGGCGGAGAGAACACCAGATCTGCGGCGGTGAGGCGGCGAGGAGGTGGCGGCGGTGGCGGCGGCGATTTTTGGCAGAGACTCGTCGGCTGAGTTTGGAGTTTGGAGTTTGGAAAGAGAGAGAGAGAGAGAGAGAGGGGTGGCGGGTGACGGCAGCGTTGTGCGGTGAAGGCGGAGGAAGGATGACGGCGGGTGACGGAGGAAGGAGGAGGTGGCGGCGGCGGCGATTTTTGGCAGGCGGCGGAGGTGAACGCTGCCCTCGTCGGTGGCAGGGACAGAAAGCGGTGGGGAGATAGGCGGCGGGGTGAACGCCGCCCTCGTCGGCGGCAGGGAGAGGGCGGCGGAGGGGTAGTTTGAGCAGAGAGCAGAGAGATAGGGGGAGATGTAGAGAGAGAGAGGGAGAAGATTTGAAATAGCAGATAAATTATAGAGGGAGAGAGGATTAGATTTGGGGATATGATGGGAATTAGAAATAGTGTAGAAGGGTAAAAATGAAATAAAGTGCTAAATCAACAAATTTTTATAAGGAGTGCTAAATATTGAAAAAACTATCTTGGAAGTGCTAGTTTCATGTATTATCTCTTTATAATATACTAAAATCTAACTTTTAAAATATAATCTCAATAATCATATTCATAACTTAGATAATATGATACAGATAAACAATAATCTCTTGGATTGAAGATCACTAATATAATTAAGATGGAAAATTTATTCAATTTTATATTATTATGGTGTAAATAAATTGTGTAATCAATAAATCGATACAAATAGTTATTCAATTTGATTCATCCAAATACATTATTTTTTAAGTTGGTCAAATAAATTATTTTATATATTAGGAAAATCTAACAACTTATATTCCATTATTATGTTGAATTATTAAACATAAAATAAACTTGTAAATATTAATAATTAAATCTTCTACCCACGTCAATTTTATGTGAAGTTTCACTTATGTTGAAAAGTCTATATATACTAGAGTTATTGTGTATTTTCACATCCTTTGCACTTCATGTTTAATTTGACCAATATATTAGTTGGCCAAATAAAAGTCTATAAAATCTTATAAATTATTATTTACATTTTCTAACATTACTTCACTCTCAATAATAGTCATTCATCCTTTATGTTTTCTTTCTTCTTTTATTTATATAAAAATTATTTAAAAGAGCTTAAATAAAATGACACATGTTGGAGTTTTTATTGAGACGAATAGCTAATTATTATTACATATATTTGATTATTTAAATAATTATGAATTTAAATGAGTTTTATAAACTATAAAATTTTATACTTATACTTGAAATTTAATTTTTTTTTATCTTATTTATACTATTGGTGCTCATAGAAATGGTCGACGGCGGGGCGATTTTGACCTAAAACCTTGGGGATAGACGGGCCAATTCTGACGTGAAACCTTGGGGATGACGGGTCGATTCCGAACAGGTAGTTCAACTAATTTGATTTTTTAATTTAATATTAATCTCATGATGTGGAATATTTAGCGCACATTTATCTTATAGATAGCATTAAAAAAAGTTCAAAAAAAATCTTCTCTAAATCAATATGAGACAGAGATATTTGATGTCAAAATAATCGACAACAATTCTCATATGAAATCGACGTTAGGCAATTTTTTTTAGAGTCAAATATGTTTTTGGCCCACATCGATTTTATGAAGAAATTGAGAGAGTTTGACAATTATCTATAAAATTGGGAGTGACTTAAATTAGATTTTTTTTAACGGATTTATATGTAAGTAATTTTTCTTTGAAAAAATTAAAATAAAAAGAAATAAATAACAAACAATATCTTTTTATATAATTTTATATTACATTTTATTTATTTTATCAAATAATGATTTTCCGTAAAGCTGGTTAATTAAAGATAAAAAGGATACTTTTTTTTCTATGCTTTCTGCCGCAATTAGTCTATTTTTTTCATTTTTAGTTGGTTATAACTAATTAACAAATAGTAAGATACTTCATGAGGATTTTCAAAACTGAAACTTATTTATTTATCATGGACAATAAAAAACACAAACTTTTTTCCACGTTTTTTTTTTTTGGGTTTTGTTGATATCTACAATTGCATTCATTTTTCCTTCTCTATGCTTTCCGCCGCAAATTTGTATAGGGTAATTTTAAACACATTCTCCAAATTTTTCACTATAGCTCCTTAATTTAAATAATAATAAACTAAATTACAATTCCTAATTTGAGATTTTAATAAAATAAACCTTAAACTATGATTCCTATTTGTGATTTTTTCATATGCGTTCCCCCTTTAAAGAAAAAAGATCAACAGAAGAAAGAAGAAGAAAACTGCGCAAGATCGTCGACAGTAGACAAGCACTCTTCAGAATATGGTTCTTGGAAATACAACTATGTGCGATGTGCCTCTCTTCTGTATGCTGGGATATAACTTTTTTATGCCACATTGTTGGCATTATGTTAATAGCAATTGATTTTTCTTATGGTCTTTGATCTTCCTGTCATTTCAATTTTTTTTTCATAGGCAAATGGTTGTTATTATTCAGTTTGAAGTCGCTTTGTGAAAGCTAGTCATTCATCTTATTGCTTCGATCAATGCACTTTCCCATTAGAATGGTCTTGAAATTGAAACCAGAGCCGATTGATAAACTTTGGCAAAATCGAAGCCAAATGTAGGAAAAAGGTCGTCGGAAGCTGAAAACATAACAAGTACATTGTGTGAAGATGAAATCATTGGAGGCTATGGGAGTATATTTCTTTTTAATTAGAATCTTAAATTGGGAGTTAAAGGATATAATAGTACATTTATTATTTAAATTATTATTATTTTAGTTAGGAGGCTATATTGAGAGAATTGGGGGCTATGTTTAAAATTACCCATTTGTATATTCGTCTATTTTTCCAATTAGTTAAGAGTTATAGATACAAAGGGGTGTATAAAATACTTACTCGTCTCGGAAAAAGTGTCTCATTTCATTTGGATATGGGTATTAAGGTAAGATAATATGTATCTATATAGTTATAATGTAGATTAAAACACAAATTCTGCCCACCCTCTTCATAAACACAAAATTCGGCTAACATTTGCACTTTGGGACAGAGTTATTCTTAATGAGGAAGGGGCGTAGGTCGAGCATGAGTCACAGGTTGGTTCGCAAGTGGGTATCAACATTATGATATTGTTGGTACATTTGGTACAAACTGAGTCGTTTGTACTAAGTTGCACCAAAAAAAATTTCATCAAACGATTGCTTCGTTTCTAGTGATTTAATTGTTTTTGTGTTTCACTCATCACCTAAGGAAGTTAGTTCCGATCAATTTCATCCCAAATTTCATCTAAATTTTTTGGATTTTTGAAAAAATCGAACGGTGATTCAATTTCTAGGGCATTTCCGCCGTTGGGATATTATTCACGGTTTCCCCGCGCCGTCGTCGATTGTTTTTTTTTTATTTCTGACACCATCATTGAGGTCACCTTGATATTGCGACTCTGTTGGTGGTAGTGGTGAAGCCTCGCCGAAGTTTTCTCCGATGCGTGTGTCCGAGCTTGCTATCGTAACTTGGTACTTTTGGTACAGATAGACTCTATTCATTCCAACTGTACCACAATTATAATTTGGCACATGTGGCACTAATTAGACCGTTCGTCTCCACTGCACCAAACTTGGAACAATTGACACTAATAAGACTAAAATAGTACCAAATGTAACAGAAAAACTTGAACTGAATTTGACACATTTAGAACTAATAAGACTAAATTTGTACCAAATGTACCAACCCTGTTACCCGTCGGTGACCAGCGAACCGACCCGTGCGCTCTTATTAACGGTGCGCTCTTATTAACGGTATTTTTGTCTCAAACTCAAAAAATGGCCAAATTTTGTGTTTTTGAGGGGGATGGGTCAAAATTTGGGTTTTAATGCCCATAATGCCTATTTCAAAATGTTGAATCTTAAGGTAAAGGGTAATACTCCATCAGACCCACTCAAATTGTCATGTCATTGTTGGCACAGAGATTAAGAATAAGGGCAAAAAGATAGAAAGTAGGTATGCTCCATTACTTTTGGAGTATTTTGAAGAGTTAAAATTTTCCTTATTTGGAAGATGACAATATGAGTGAGACACCTAAATAAGGAAAGGATGACAATATGAGTTTTAAGGAGATAATTATTTCGTTATTTGGAAACAATCCATTGAATTTTGTAATCATCATTAACTTTTGTACTTCGTCCACGAAATAAAGTCCCATTTGGGTGTCAACACAGGGATTAAGAAAGCTGGTAAAATTCTTGTTAATGGAGTTACGATTTCACTTGTTGAGAGTAGAAGAAGTGGATTGAAAGTTAAAATTGTTGTAAGTAGAATAAGGGTTCCACTTGTCGTGATTGGAAAAGGTGAAATGGAGTTAAGCGTTATTATGAGTGTAATAAGGGTCTCATATATTATAGGTGAGAATAGTACAATGGGTGGAAGTTGTTGTAGGTCTCATTTGATATGACTGGAAAAAGATAAATATAACTTTATTTTGTGAACAAATATTTTATAATAAATTTATTTCATAAATGCAGAGAGTACCAGGTATGATTACAATGAAGATACATCATCCTAATACATAAAATTCACTATTATGATGGTGCATGAAATGTAGTAGGCTATTGTAAACCTGTTTAACGTTTTGTTGACAAATCTGTGTAATCAATCGTATACAGATGGTAAACATGTTTTTATTTAATATTTTAAAATTTGACATAATATTTTACAATATATTTTAATACTTCCTTTTATTACTCATTTTTTAGTAATAAAAACGTAGAGAAAAAGAAAATAATTACATTATTGATAAATCTAGGGTTTGCAAGAGTAGCTAAAAATAACAGTAATACGTGGACACAAGTATTTACGTGGTTCGATCAATGAGATCTACGTCCACGGGAGAGAGTATCTAGCTTTTATTATATTTGAGAATACAATGAATGTTTGATCGTCTAATCTATCAACTATATATAGGCCTTGAATCGAGCCCTAATCCTCCTAGGACTCCTCATACATATCTTGTTTCTTTGTACATATCCAAATCTCCTTCATAATCGGATTCCTTCTTCTCCTAGGTAGGGCTTCATTACTTGGTCTTCAAGACAGGTGGTAGTCTCGTCTGGGCCGAGCTCTGTGGGCCGAGCTTAATGTATAGGCTCAATTGGATTGGGCCTTAGGTCAGGCCCAAGATGAGGCCGGTCTTATCACATCCCCCCCCCAAAAGAGAGGAAAGAAGACATGTAGTTGTAGACGGGCAGGTCGAATTCCCGAGGTGAACAATCGCGCAAACCACCTTAGTCATGGTCTGATTCAGCGAGCTCACCTTCCGAGCTCGATTTGCAAGTAGCTAAAAATCGAGCTAAGTTCAGCTGTCTAGTCCTGCTACTCGGATTGCCTAGTAGACAGGGCCCATATTCATCCGAATTCGATAGGAGGGAAAGTTGGTGGGCTTTTTGAAAACCTTTTTTATAGACGGTTCAGATACCGAAAAAGCTGCCACGTTCACACGTGTGCAATGTTCAACGGCGGGATTCAAATATGTATTACGGGATTTCATACGACTCTCTTCATATCACGCCATTTCACATCCGCAATTACAGCAAAATGATTCCTTGTCCAGAAAATCTTCTTTCTCTCCATTCCTTGTTCCAGAAATTTCCGACTAATCGTACCGCCGTGCCGCCGGTTTTTCCCACCGTTGGGTCTTTTGTTTACAGCCGCAAACCGCTCGCCCGACCATTTATCTCGATTTAACAAATAAGTATGGCTTCCCCCTCTCGCAATTCTCAATCTAGTAGGGGCAGTGAATCTCCTCCGGCAGGTTCCGCCGATAGAAGGGTCGATTTTAGCATTTTTTCACTAGGATCCCCCATTCCTTCTGTTGAGACTTTAGTTGTGCCCCGATGCGTAGAGGGAAAAGTAGCTGAATATTCCTCAATCCTAGACGAGTCTAGGATAAAATTCCTTGCCCAGTCATATAATTTCCCCCCAAACGTCGAACTTATAGAACCTCGTCCGGATGATAGGGCGTGCTCGCCCCCGATGGGGTTTGTGACCATTTACGAGGATAGTCTTCACTCCGGTCTTCGTCTACCCCTTCCTGCACCATTCGCCGAGCTCCAAAGGAAGCTCGGTTTAGCTTTGGGGCAGATAACACCAAATGCTTTTAGGCAGTTTACTGACTTAGGCGTGGCAGCTATCCGTCACAATTACCAATTATCTGCCGAGCTCATTCACGAGCTCTTCGTTTTCAAAACAACGGCGGACTGGTACTATGCCACTGCCCGTACTGGGTTCAAAGGGAGAACCCAAAATAAGGTAGAGAAATGGCATTCGAAATTTTTCTTTTGCCGACACGATAGCTTAGTCGACCTGATGTGGAGGGTGAGCAAGCCTCGTGTGTGGGTGAGAGACGAAGTGGATAAGGACCTGGAGACCATTGCTAGGTTGATAGCGAGCTATGGCCCTTTCGAGGAGAGTTACGGCGAGGATTCTCTAGCTGAGGCGGGGTTGAGCCCGTTTGAGCCCCAAAGGATGGTGGATCCTGCAACGGGTGAGACCCCGCTAGTGCTATTAGGATTATTTCTTTTGCTTATTTGTCATCCTAACCCTTTTCTTGTCGTGCATTTTGCAGTGCTGTTTGGGAAGAAGAAAGGGCCAACGGCTAAGGTCGCAGCTTGGGGGGGCAAGAGACCGAGGTCGTCAGGTCGATCCACTTCCTCATTGGACCAGGGTCAGCCCGGAGACCCTTCTAACCAGGGTCAGCAGGTCGAGCTGACAAGGCCTTCTGCCGCAGAACTCCGCTCTCCTACTACCAGTCCACCTCGCAAACTATTTAAGCCCGTGGGTGTTGTCGACATCTCGGGCGGTGAGGTGAATCCGGCGGTTCCTCCAGCCAAGCTAGAGGATCTCCATTTTCCTGAGGTCAGGATTCACTGTTTTTGCTGCATAGCCCTTCTGTAGTTCTTTCTTATGTTTCCTAACTCCGTTCCTTTGTGCAGAGCATCGGTAGGGTTATGAGATGGCTCGAGAATGGTGTCGAAAAGATGTCGGCTATGCATGAGGACGAGAAGAATCGTTACTCAGATAAGCTGACCTCGACTAGGGCCAGGCTAGAGAAGGCGAAGGAGGAGCTGGCCAAGGCTAAGGAGGAGGTGAAGACGGTCAAGTCCGAGCTGTCTGCTCAGCTCGCGAAGACCGCTGACGCCGAGGTGGAAGCCGAGAAGGCCCGGGACAACGTGAGGAGGTTGGAGTCCGAGCTGAATGCGGCCAGGGATAGGGAGGCCAGGTCTACGGCAGGTCAATGCGAGGTCTTGCGGGCCTTTGCGAAGAGGCTCCTCTTGTCGGAGCATTTCTCCGGCCTCGCCAATGATCTGGCTGGGCTCATCAACGGTAACTACGCTGTGGATGCTTTGGAGGAGGCTGCCCGAGGTCGGTGGACCGAGGTGAAGTTTTGTTGGATATTAAGTCCTTCACACCATTCTCGGAATACTCCGCTCGTAAATTGCGTCCCATTGTCCGAGACGAGGATCTGTGGTACTCCGAATCGGCACACGATGTTCTTCCAGACGAACTCGAGGGCTTTCTCGCTCGTGACTTTTGTGGAAAGTTCGGCTTCAACCCACTTGGTAAAGTAGTCAATTGCAACTATTAGAAATCATTTTTGTTTAGGGGCCGGGTAGAAGGGTCCTACGATGTCAATGCCCCACTTCATAAATGGCCACGGACTCTGCATGGTGGAGAGGTCGGTCTGGGTAACCTCGTCACCTTGGCGTGTAGCTGGCATTTTAGGCATTTTTTCACTAATTCTTCCGCATCTTTTGCCATTGTTGGCCAATAGTATCCCCATCGCATGATCTTCTGAGCTAGTATCCGAGCTCCAATGTGGCTTCCGCACGATCCCGTGTGTACTTCATTCAATACGTAGTCTGCTTCCTTTGGTCCGATACATTTTAGGAGAGGCTGTAAATATGATTTTCGATAAAGGACTCCTCCTTCGAGGATGTACTGCGTGGATCTGGCTACAATTTTTCTAGCCTCCGCCTTGTCCTCGGGTGTTTCCCCGCTCTCCAGACATCTTCTGAGGGGGGTCATCCAGTTCGGATCGTCATCTATAATTACATTGATTTCTGCCTCTTCTATACTCCGGTATCGGACTTCTTCTACTAGTGTCGAGCTGGTTGGGGAGTTCGCCAGTTTGCTTAGCTCGTCAGCTCGGGTATTCTGGCTTCGGGGAATGCGAATTATTCTGAAGAACGGGAAGGATTGTTCTAGGAGCTTGACTTTCTCCAGGTATTTCTTCAACCTCTCACTTTTCGCCTCGTACTTTCCCAGCACGTGGTTGACTACGACTTGGGAATCACAATGGGCTTGGATAGTTCGTACCTGGAGATTTTGGGAGAGATGCAGTCCGGCAATAAGGGCTTTATATTCCACTTCGTTGTTCGTAGTTGGAAACTTGAATCGCAGTGAGTATTTCAATTCCCTTTTCTCCGGGCTGATGAGAAGTATGCCAGCTCCGCTTCCTTTCTTTCCCAAAGCCCCGTCTACGTACATCTCCCAGCAGTCTGGGGGTGCTTTTTCAGGGATTTCTTGGAGTTCGGCTTTGGCTTTGAGCTTTTTTGGCTCGTCGACGTTCTTATATTGAGCTTCTACGAGGAAGTCTGCCAGAGCTTGCCCTTTTATGGCTCGGCGGGGGCCAAACGATATGGAGTGCTCTCCTAACTCGATTGCCCATTTCGTGATTCTTCCCGAGGCTTCCGGCTTAGTGAGGACTTGCCGGAGTGGTAGGTCAGTTAAGACTTGTATTGAATGGGCTTGGAAGTAGGGTTTCAGGCGTCGGGCTGTATTTACCAGGGCCAGGGCGACCTTCTCCAGAGGCTGGTACCTTGTCTCCGGGTCTTTTAGAACCCTGCTGACGAAGTACACAGGTAACTGTCGGTCTTCTTCGTCTCGAACCAACACTGCACTTATTGCTTCAACCGTTGCTGCGAGGTACAGGGAAAGGGTTTCTTCCTTTTTTGGGACTGACAAAGTTGGTAGGTCATCGAGGTAGCGCTTGAGCTCCTCAAAGGCCAGCTCGTGCTCTAGTCCCCACCCAAATACCGGCTCCTTTTTAAGAATTTTGAAGAACGGGAGCTGTTTCTCGGCAGCTTTGGAGAGGAAACGACTTAGTGCTGTTATGCAGCCTGTCAACCTATGCACGTCGCGAATAGTTCGGGGTACCTTCATTTCCTGAATGGCTTTGACTTTCAGCGGGTTGGCTTTGAGACCTTCCGGCAAGATCCAGCACCCTAAGAATTTTCCGGATCGCACGTTAAAAGTGCACTTCTTTGGGTTCAACTTGAGGTTAGCTTGCCTGAGTACGTCAAGTGTCGTTCGTAGGTCGCCCATTGCCAAAGCCTTTTCCTTACTTTTGACGACAATGTCGTCTACGTATACTTCGACAATTTTGCCGATGTGATTTCGGAAGAGGAAGTCGACCATTCGCTGGTACGTCGCTCCGGCATTCTTTAACCCAAAGGGCATGTATTTGAATGCGAAGACACCGAAGCTTGTGGAGAAAGTTGTCATGATCGCATCTCCTTCGTCCATTAGGACTTGATAGTACCCTTTGTAGAGATCAAGAAAGCAGAAGACCTCGTATCCCACTAAGGATTCAATCTTCTCGTCAATGTTGGGGAGTGGATAGCAGTCCTTCGGGCAAGCTTTATTGAGTCAGTGTAATCCACACACATCCTCCATTCCCCTCCTTCTGCTTTCTTTACTACTACTGGATTAGATAGTCAAATCGGGTATTTGACCACAAATAGGAGTCCTGCTTTCAACCATTGCTGCACCTCGTTGTAGATGACTTGGTTCCGTTCGGCAGCAAATGTTCTCCTTTTCTGCTTGACCGGGGTGGAGTCCGGGCTGATGTTGAGTTTGTGCGTAATAATATCTGATGATACCCCTGTCATGTCTGCGGGCGACTATGCGAAGATGTCCTGATATTCCCTAAGGAGCTGGATTACCTGCAGGCGAGTTTGGGGTCCTCCTGCAAAACCGACCTTGACGATTTTTGCAGGGTCTGTTTTTCTGCTTGACCAGGGTGGAGTCCGGGCTGATGTTGAGTTTGTGCGTAATAATATCTGATGATACCCCTGTCATGTCTGCGGGCGACCATGCGAAGACGTCCAGATATTCCCTAAGGAGCTGGATTACCTGCAAGCGGGTTTGGGGTCCTCCTGCAAAACCGACCTTGACGATTTTTGCAGGGTCTGTTTCGGAAAAGGGAACCTGTTCCGCCGAGGTGTCTGAGATCGGCGTCGTTTCTTCCAACTCCCTGGGATACTTTGATTGCTATGCTTGCGGTTGGCCTCGGAGAGCAATCTGCATGCATTCCTTAGCCTTTTTCTGGTCACCTCGGACAGTCAGGATCCCACCCGAGGTTGGGATCTTCAGTAACAAGTGATAGGGCGAGATAATGGCTCTGACTGCGTTCAGCCAATCCCGACCTAGTATGATGTTGTAGGGGGAGTCCCGTAGAACTGGATTAGCTTGTTGATGCTGGTTGGCGGGCTGTCAATGGCAACATCAAGCGCAATGATTCCTTCGGGTCGTGTCTCATGCTGTGCAAAGCTCTTGAGAGGCAGGGGCGTGGCGTTAACCCGAGCTGGGTCAAGTCCCATCCTATCCAGGCAATGTTGGAAGATGATACTTACGCCGGCCCCATCATCGATAAATACGCGGTGGACCATCTTATTGGCCACCCCGATTTGTATCACTAGGGCGTCATTATGGGGCGTAGCTGTGGGTACGGGATCATTCTCGGAGAATGTCACGGTTTCATTTTTCTTGAACCTCTTTTTAATTTGTTCCTCTGCTGGCGGAACTGGCGGCCTGCGGGCTTCTGTCCTCAGCTTGGTTCTCGTCATGCCTAGGGGCAGTCCGGAGATGGTTGATACTACCCCGTCGTATTGTGGCACGCCGCCCTGAGGGTCGTCATCCTCTTCGTCATGATTTATCTTAGCTCGCTTATTGTCTGGAGCACAGTAACCCTGTCCTCCTTTCCGCTTCCCCCTTTTGCTTTTCCTTCCCCCGGCTTCGTATTTCTTTAGGGCGCCTTCCTGGGCTAACCTCTCTATCTCTTCCGCGAGGTCGCGACAGTCTTCCGTGTGGTGCCCGTGGTCGTCGTGGAAGGAGCAGTGCTTGTTTCTATCTCGAGGTTTAGACCCCGACATAGGGCGTGGTTTGGTGAACCAGTCCGCGTGAAGCGCGAAGATCTCAGCGTTTGTTTTTACAAAAGGAGGACGCTGAGGTCGCTCCGGTCCCATCCGAGGTCCGAGTCGAGACTGGATGGGTCCTCGCTGGAGACGTTCGTGAGCGCTTCTCCGCTCACGATCATTCCGACCTCGATCAACTTCAGTCCTCTTCTTCTCGGTCTCTTCAGGCCGGAAGAGGTCTCGTTTCAACCGGTCTGCGTCTTGGCCATCCGCGAACTGGTATACAATCCTCCACATTTCCTGAGCTGTCTCGGGTTTCTATTTAGCAAGCTCCTGGTTCAGGGACCCAGCAGCGACCCCATTTCAGAAAGCCGAGATGAGGAAGACGTCGTCAATTTTATCGACTTTCAGGCTTTCTTGCATGAATCGGGAGGCGTACTCCCTTATAGACTCTTTATCCTTTTGCTTTATCGATAGGAGATAGGCTGTTTCTCGGCGAGCTTGGACCTTTATATGGAATCTTTGTCTAAAGATTCCTTCAAGGTAGGCCCAGGACCCTACACTGTTGGTTGGTAAGCTATCAAACCAAGCTCGGGCGTAGTCGACCAGCATCTCCGGGAACAGCTTGCACATGTGTTCCTCTTTAAGGCCCTGGTTGTGCATGTTGTACTTGAAACGCGTCAAAAAATTGAGGGGGTCCTCCAACCCATTGTAGGGTGGTATGTTCGGCAACTTATATACCGTAGGAAGCTTAGCGTCAAGCAGCTCGTTAGTGAACGGGCTGACAAGTCGGGTCGGTCTTCCTTCATGCCGGTGTCGATCTCCCTGGGGACTGTAACTCCTGCAATAACTCGGGCTTCGGCCCCTACTGGGGCTCCGATGTCGCCTTGGGAGGTGGTGTCGCCTGGGACTCCGTCGGGGACTAAGACTCCGGCGCCAAACTGGACTCCGTCGGGTGTGGTGCTTTTCCTTCGGCCCTGACTCCTGCATCTTGGTATAGTGAGGAGTTTTAGATAGGGACTTCCGCGTGGAACTCTCCTTGGCCTCGGGTATTGGGGACATCTGAGTTGTCGTGAGGAAGCGTTTGAAACTCTCCTTGTTTGCTCTAGCGAATGCAGCTGCGGCATAGGCGGTAGCGAGGTCGAAGTCACTGAGAAAATCTTCTCCCTTCTTCGACTCGGGTTTCTCTTGTTCGGATTCGTCGTTTACTTCCTCGACAAACCCTTTTGGGGTCTCGTTCGTGTTGAAGGATCGCCCGTTATGCGCCCTCCGACGCCGGTTTTTTGGTGGATCTTTCTTGGGGATGTCCTCTAGCCCGGGCATCCCTTCGTATGGATCTGAGCTGCCTTTCTGGCGATTATCCCTGTTTGAGGGGTGGCTTTCCCCTTCGTCGGGATTCCCATATCGGCTTTGGGCCTCCCGCTCTCTTGCCATCGCGCTTTGTGATCGCGTATTCATCGTTAATCAGCTACGAAAGAAACCGTCGATTTGAACACAAAGAAATGTTTCCCATAGACGGCGCCAGTGATAAATCTAGGGTTTGCAAGAGTAGCAAAAAATAACAGTAATACGTGGACACAAGTATTTACGTGGTTCGATCAATGAGATCTACGTCCACGGGAGAGAGTATCTAGCTTTTATTATATTTGAGAATACAATGAATGTTTGATCGTCTAATCTATCAACTATATATAGGCCTTGAATCGAGCCCTAATCCTCCTAGGACTCCTCATACATATCTTGTTTCTTTGTACATATCCAAATCTCCTTCATAATCGGATTCCTTCTTCTCCTAGGTAGGGCTTCATTACTTGGTCTTCAAGACAGGTGGTAGTCTCGTCTGGGCCGAGCTCTGTGGGCCGAGTTTAATGTATAGGCTCAATTGGATTGGGCCTTAGGTCAGGCCTAAGATGAGGCCGGTCCTATCAATTATGTAATTTACAGAAATTTTATTTCTATTTAACATGGGAAATATAAAAAGGTACTAATTCAATTCTTCACATGTAAATCAAAAAAAAAAATCACAACATAAATTGAGCATTATTTATTTTTTAATTGTAGAACTTACTGTCACAGCCCCAAATCCCGAGGGACGGCAGAAGCCGGGGTGCGACTGGGGTTGGATTAAAGAAGCGGGGAAGAAGGGGGCTAACTGACTAAACATACATAAATGACATCAAACATTCAATGAACAAGACTGGAATATAATAAAGAAAGAGTTAATCACGAGTGATTACTCGACAAAAGTACACAGAAGAGACTAAGTTCAAAATTACAGACTTAACTACAGTGTATTGTTCAAAAGGTATATTTGAAAAGATTTAGAGTTCTGCAGCGGAAGAGTTCTAACTAAAGCATCTTATCTTTCAACTCAACATCAACCGTTGCCGCTCCCATCGCTTCAACCTGCACATTTAGAAAACAATGCAGGGCTAAGTACAAAAGTACTTAGTGGGCACGATGCCGAAATCATAATCATAAGTATAAATAATCTGGCATTTTATAATCGTAGCGCATCGGGGTTTTGTTAAAAAGGCCCGTGCCTACTAAATATTTTCTGACTGATTTGTATAAAGCAGCTTGCGCAAGCATTTTTAGAGTATGTTATGTTCAATCTTGACCAAAGCTAATTCACCGTGGCTGGCTACCCCTCAACAGGATACCACATACACCACAGGTTACAAAGTGCACTAACTCTGGAAAGCACTTAGCAGCTAACTCAGAGCCGATCGTTAGTTAACCTAGTTAGATTAACTCTAAAAGTCTGGAAAACCCGAAGGTTAACTCAGATAGGTACAAGAGAACTCACATAAAGTAGTTGAAACAGTTTATGCCAAGATTATCCTTTGAAAACACAATTATCAAAGCGATAAATAATACTTTCGAGATGTGGAAAAACCCACATTTTATTTGATATAGATAAAAGCCCACCTTGATTTACAGAACTTAAAGCAAAAGCTTCCAACTTTGGATCTTCCGTCCTTTCTCTACAGTTGGCTTCCTCCTTCATCGTAAAATAAATATACTTAAAAACGGGTTGTAAAAGATAATCGATTAAAGAGAATCGAAGCAAGCTTTAGTTGTTTCATTCTTTTAGGCATTTGCACGCTTACTAAATTCGTTTTACTTAAACGGGAAATGAAACTCGTACCAATCTCGTTTAGAACTCGGAAGATCTCATACTCGACTCTCGGGTCAGTAGAGAAGGTAGTCGATATCTTAATACGACTTTAAAGATTAAAAGAAACTAAGTTGGAAAGAATCAACTTAGGCGATTTATATTTTAGTTCATTGAATGGTTTATGAAATTTCTCGTTTATTACTTCTTTAATAAAAGATAAGATATAAGATCTCGACTGGTTTTCATCACTCAAGGTTCTATACTTGACTCTAAGGTCAGTAGGGAGATGTTCGTTAGATAAAAACGGCTTAAACAATCGAAAGAAATTAAGTTGTGAACTAAACAACTTAGAAAACAAGAAACTGAAATTTCACTGCACGGTCCAGTAACTCTGGAGGCCGTCCAGAACAGAGGATTTGGAAACAGGGAATGAGCCCTGTACCATTAGAAATCTTAGGAAGTCTAGTTCGCGCTCCAATTTACGGATCATAAATCCGATAAACGAGCTGGAAGATATTACAGTTTCCGGCGAGAGTCGCAAAACTGCCGCGAAAACCCTAATTGCTTGATAGGTTCGACGTTTAACATCTTAGGTTCGTTCTAAGCTCTCGTATTCAATTTTTTAGAAACTGGACTCTCAAGGCAGTCATCACGTACTTCCGTACGTGACAAACTCCTTCTCAAAACTCGCTCAAAAGCACGACGTTCTAAACGTCGGATTTCAACTAACAATTACTAAACCAACAAAGAAATTCCAAACGTGTTCTAGTTCTCGACTACAACTATAGCCCATATTATTTCAACTCGAAAGCTTATGACGTCAACTAGAAAGTTGTTCTAAATTCCATCATAAACAATAATATCAAATTACAATTCCCATCCGACTTCTCAATTATTAGTTACAACTAAATATTCGTCTCTTACGCGATTTTTCAAAATTGTCGGATTTCGTTCAAATTTTACGACGTTAAACTACGTCTAACGTGAATCATTTTCATGCATGCAAACATATCATAACATCATTATAACTCAACTTATAAGATGATCTTTATCTCTTATATTCCATTAAACATTTTTAGAAAATTCTCAATTAAATTCTATAATCAACTAATATTATTTGTAACATAATTCAACTAACAAATCATCACTTAACAACAACACATGAAAACCCCTAATCACTTAATAAATTTCTGTTTTTATACATATGTTAAGGGGATGATTTTCTTCCCCAATTAACTACATTTATTCATTAATCAACCTCTTATATTCAATTGCAAATCAATTATCAACTAACATGCATAAACCCCTAAATTCAACTCAAATTTTTATTGAAATTTCACAAACACACATAGGGCTTTTGATTCCTTTTCATTCCAAACACTAATTAAACATTTACTAAGCATGAATCCATCATCAAAAGAAGAAAAATAAAAATCCTACAAAAAGCCCAAAAATTTCGGCATTTACATAGGTTTTAGGGTTCTTGGTTTTGATCAATTTTAAACCCTAATTAATCTATCTAACACATCTAATTTCATTATTCTAAGGTCATAACATCTATTCCAAACCTCTAAAAATTTCGATCAAGAGGAAAAAGAGAAGAAAAGAAATCTAATTGGATGGAGTTGTGGAGGGAAGAAATACCTTGAGAATTAAAGAAGGATGTGTAGAGTTTGAAAGGATGGATTGATGACTTGTGTTCTTTCTTCTTGTTCTTGGAGGTGTCTTCAATGGTGGATGGAAGGAATGAAGAAGATGAAGAAAATGGAGATGGAGAGGGTAGTGCAGCCGAGAGTGAGAGAGATAGAGAGATGAAATGGTTTTGTTCAAGTTGTTGAAATGATGAAAATGGTTGAACACATGGAAAGTGTAGGTTAAGGTGTCATTAAACTAAACAAGTCAAACATGCATGTTTGCTACTAAATTAGATGATGTGTCGGCTGCATGCAAAAGTTTAGAAGGTTACGGGTTTTTCCGGCGCAATCCGACGTTACGGAAAAACGAACGACGAAAAATGTTGTTCGGTACAAAATCGTCGCGATTCGATTTGACTTAAAAAATTCTAACGTATGAACTTAATTGGAAAATAAATTTACAAAATTTATTTTGGCAAAAACTCGGGACGACAAAACCGAGTTTCGTCCGGAAAAATATAAAAATGAACTTTCTCGGGCGTGTTCGTATCGCAATTTCGTGATTGTAAAATTTAGACGGTTTTCCGTTCTTAGTTTACGAACTAAGAACTTTTCGTACGCGCTAACCCTAAATACAGTAGTCATCTAGCTGACTTCTGTAATTTATTTTCAGTAACGGATACGACCGTTAGCCTTAGAATTCAAAAATTATAAACTTAGGCGTGCAAAGCCATTTATTTAATTAACTTTAAAATTTTTAGAACGTAAGGAATTTACGGGGCATTACACTTACTTTTTTTTAAATATTCTTAATTGATGCAATGCAAGTGGGATAATAGCACTCTCGAGATTATATTTATATAAAACTACCAAAATAGTAATTTTTTACCTTTTTGCCTTTCCTCCTCGATTTGAAAATTAGTATAATATGTGAAATCACATCAATATACTATGTGACTCGTCACTATAATACGTGAAAGCAAAAATGTATACATGTGCCTTCATAAAAAAGAAAAAAGAAAACAAAAATGGTGAAATCACCATTTGCAAATACATGTATAATACTTCCTCCGTTCACGAAATGGTTGTCACTTTCGCTATTTAAGTTTTTCCACGAAATGATTGCCACTTTTGTTACACTCACATTTATTGTGGGACCTAATAATACTCACTATAATTCATTACTACCTACCATTTTCTTAAAACTTGTGTCGTCCACAATATGGCAATCATTTTGTGGACGGATGGAGTAATAAAGTTCACATTTTTACAAATATGAATAATATCGATAAAATATTGCTTTATACATGTGCTTTCAAAAAACAAATTGTGAAACAATTATGTAAAAATCACACCTATAATAATATGTTCTCATATTTTTGAAAATACTAGTGTGTAATCCGTCGAAAATCGACGGGGAGCTATATTATGTTGTATTTTATAAGTATATGCAACTGTAAAAGTAATATAATATATATTATCAATATAAGAGTAATATTATTTGAACAATTCAGTATAAGAAGTCTTACAAAAATGATGAAATTATAATAAAATTTTATTATGCTTCCTTTATCTTGTAGATAAAATCGATAAAATGTAATCGCTCCAATTGCTAAAATTATGAATAGTATTCCTGTTTCGTCAGTCTCCGAATTTTATACATAAATTTTAAAAACTCTTTCGCCAGTGTACTCATTTACACATTGTTGGGAAATTTATTAGTATAAGTTTTGATGAATTCCAAAACCGGCTGACCCCAACCGAGTAGATGTTGCCAGTACCTAATGTTAGAATTTAGGCTCGCTGTTTGAGCAAAGTTAAGATTTTATCTTTACAGGTCTCCAACTGAAGATGGCAACAAGGCATCACTCAGACAGAACATCAGTTGTGAAGAAAGACAACTGAGAGTTCATTTGTTCAGATGTAAACAAGGGGAAGTCTTCAGAACATCAGTTGAAGGAAACCAACTGAGCGTTCATCAGATGAAAAACAGTTGAAAGGAAGAGAACATCAGATGAAAAAGAAATCATCCGAGGGTTCAAACCCAACTGAGTAAAGAAGTGGAAGACAACTGAGGGTTCAGTTTCAGAACCTCAGTTATAGAATCTGAACAAGGAGTTCAACTGTTTTGAAGTTCAAAGTCAGCTGAGAACTCGACAGATCGGAACATCAGCTGAAGATCACTCAGATGAAGGTCAAGACTTTCAACCGACAAACCGAAGTTGACTGTCAAAGATTTGAATTTCAAAAGGAAGTCACATGAGGGTTTGACCGTTCAGTCATTACCCCATCTGGCCCAACACAAGGCTGTCTCAGATGGAAAGCAGAAGAGCACAGATGCCATATCGGGAAAGTCTGCAGAGATGAGAGACAAGCCATCGCTTTCAACCGATCAGAGATCAACTGCTCCTCCAACGGCTAGTTGATTCTCTCCGCCTATATATAGAGGCATCCTCTCATTCGAGAAGCACAGACATGCAGATAGACACATAGACGACGAAAAATTCAAGAGCTTTCTCGAGAGAAATCAAAGCAAATCTACAACATCATCATCTAAGAGCATCAGCAGCTGAGAGTTCCAATTTGAGAGAACATTAGTAGCTGAGGGTTCCTAGAATTCGAAACTGTTTTTGATCTTAGGTTGAGTGTTTATTCGTTCAAGCCTTAGATCCAGCTCTCATTCTTGATCGAGCTGTAGTTGGAAATCCTACCCTTTCTCACACCCTAAAAAGTGTGCTAGGACCTTACTCTTCCTGTAATTGAGTAGTCAGGTCGTCAAGTACCCGCAAACTTGACTTAGGCTGTTTAGTGCCCGAAAACTAAACTGTAACGGTTGCTCAGCCCGCGTAAGCTGAGTGGTTCTGTCCAGAAGAACTTGGACTGAGGTGTGTGGACTCACATCTCCCCGTGGACGTAGGAGTTCTCTCCGAACCACGTAAATCTTGTGTGTCGTGTTTTCTTTTATGTTCAGTCTTTATTATCATATCTTAACTGACAAACTAACCGCATACAATCTGCATACTTTCACAACAACAGTTTTGGTTTTGACCAACCGTGCATAAAAGCGTGAGTTTGATTTTACGAGTTTATTTTCCACCACATTCCGCACAGCACCAATCTTCCAGCTGAGGTTGCTTACTCAGCTGTGAGATCCCAACTGAGTCCTCTCACTCAGTTGAAGTTGATTTCAAGTGTTAAGTTTTTCGAAAGTTGAAAAATCCTAACTGGTGTATTCCCCCCCCCCCCATACACCAGTAACTCGTATTGGGACCATCAAGTGGTATCAGAGCAGTGGTTCAAAAGACTGCTGACTCTGTTTCACGAGGTGTGAATTCGAGAATTTTCTTCAGTGGTCAACAGAACAGATCTTTTCACGCTAGTGCATTCTTGCTCGCATTTTTGTTGTCCTGTTTTTGTTTGTGCAGATGGACGTCAAGGACAAGATCACAGTCATGTTCTCTATTGTCAACTATACATCATGGAGAACTCGAATGAAGAAGATCCTTTTGTCCAAGCATCATAGGATGCAACAAGTTCTCACATCTGGACCAATCGTCATACGAGACAGAATACTTCGCACTCCCACAAATCCCAACGATGGAAATGCAGTGGTGGAGTATGTGGAGAAACAGCCAGAGGACTATACTCCGGAGGAGGCCAAGGTGAGCCAGCTGGAAATCTGGGCTCAGAGCACAATAATGTCCACGGTTGGACAAGATTATCTGCCCTGGATAGAGGAGTGTGAGACCGCAAAAGAGATGTGGGACATCCTGGCCTCGCTAAGTGAAGGAAGCGACGAGACAAAGGAAAACAAGTTCTCGCATGCATGTCAAGATTTTGACAATTTCAGTCTGCAACCTAATGAGACTATAGATCAGCTAGAGCTCCGGTTTATGGACATCATCAGAAGAATCCAATCCATCCGGAAAGGGAAATACACTCTAAGGGAAATAAATCTCAAAGTGTTGCAAGCTCTACCGGCTGAATGGGATACTTTCACAAATATCCACGAGAGCCGAGCTGATCTAGGTGAAATGGGAACTGAAAGATTGTTCTCAATCTTGAAAGGAAATGAGTATAAGGTCAACAGAAAGAGGTCGCAGCCCTCAAGTCAGACAAATAGAATTGAGGACGTCGGCTCAGCATCAAAGTCAGTTGCCCTCCGAGCTGACTACTCAAAGTCGAGATCGTCAAGGCCAACCAGGTCGGCTGACACGACTGCAAAGGAGCCGAGCAGAGAAGAACTGCAACAGAACATTGCAGCGTTGTCAAAGAAGTTAGCCGATATGGATACTCGGTTCGACAAATATAAACATTTCTATAAATCAAACCGAACTCGAGACAGTTCGAAGCCAGTCACCAATGGTTGCTTCGAATGCGGCAAGGAAGGACACTTCAAAGCCGATTGCCCAGACCTCTCAAAGAAGGAAAGAGAAGCACTGAGGGCAAAGCAAACTGCAAAGAATAAGGCCATGGTAGCTGAAGAGGCAGCTGACGATATGGACATCTTCACAGACACTGAAGATGAGGATGACCTGATCTCTACCAACAAAGTCATCAGTCCGGATCAATGCCTCATGGCACTTGGAACCGACCAAGATGATATTGAGGTACAATCTAATCCTGCTCGCTTAAATTCTTCCAATACTTCTAACATACAGGAATCTATGAACGATGAGTTGGAACCCTCCTGGAATGATTTTCAAGAACTTAGTGAGGAACTGCATCAGCAGTCGGTTGAGTTTAAGAGTCTTCAAGCCCAGTTTGCCAAGCTTGAAGATTCCTTAACCGAAAAGGACGATCTGATCAAGAGACAAGCTGAAGAAATTGACCAGCTGAAAAGTCAACTGAGTACAGCCAACCAAACTGAGGCTTCAACCGATGAACAGTTGAAGGAACAGATCAAGGCACAGAACGAATAGTTGAACAAGCAAGAGGCTCAGATCGACCAGCTGATGAAGACATCAGATGCCCAGACCGAGCATATAGCTGTTCTTCTCAAGGATCTTCAAACTGAGAAGGACAACCTGACAAAGCTATATCAGTCATCCGAGATCATCGAGAATCTCATCAAATACAGACGGCAAACGGATGATGTGTCTGGACTCAGATACGACGTGGCAAAGGACACTGGAATTCCACTAGCTACCTTCACTAGGGCTGAGGAAGTCATGGTTGCCAAACCTAACACAGTTGAGTATGCAACTGAACAAACACCTTCACAACCGATAAAGGTAACTACGGCTGAGAAAGGCAAAGGAGCTGCAGATGGAACACCAACGAAACAGTCCCTGGAGTCTACAACCGAGGGGGAATGTTCCAAGACTCAACGGAGGAACCGGAGACGTCGGAGTCGCAATCAAGCTCAAAATCGACAACATATCCAAGCTCAGAACCGACGTGATAACCGACCAACAAACCAACCACAGCAGAGATGGAACCAACAGAACCAACCAAGCTTCAACCGACATAATCAACAACGGTTCCATCACCACAACAATCAGAGGTTCCAACAGAGTCAACCTATGTGGAAAAGTTACGACAGCTATGGTTACTCATGCCACAACATGAATCAACATCCGGGCATGAACAGCTATCGTCAACAGCCAAGGCAATGGAATCAGAATCAGCCAAGAAGATTCCACAATGGCGTCCGACCTCACAGACAAACTCAACAGGATAAGAATCGCCATCAAAACAGAGGGAAAGCCTCACCTCCTAAAGCCCAACATGGGAGAAATCCAACTCCTCCCAAGAAACAGAGCATCATTTCAAACAACAAGCCTAAGGATAACCGGGGTGTTGTTATAATTGATGAAAATGGGCAGATCATTTGGAATGACAAGGCTATTCGAGTGTACAGAGAAAAGCGACGCACGGTTCTAGCGGGAACTGGTTCTAACCCTCCAGGACCCAACTAAAATTGGGGACTTAAGCGAGTTTCTCCTTGCAGGTACAGGAGAAACAGCTGAGGAAGGAGAAGGCGTCTACAACAATGTGGGTGATGGATAGTGGATGCTCGAAACACATGACAAATCTGAAGGATTTGCTTGGAAGTTTCGAGGAGAAAGAAGGTCCATCAGTTACTTTTGGTGATAACTCAAAAGGTTATGCCAGAGGTTACGGTACCCTTGAAACCAATCATGTTTCAATTTCTAATGTCTCTTTTGTTGATGGATTGAAGCATAACCTGCTCTCCATCAGCCAATTCTGTGATAATGGATTCTCTATCAAGTTTGATGCACAGGGTTGCAGAGTTAAAGATGTCGGATCAAAGCAGGTGATATTGTTGGGAAATCGATCTCCAACAGGGAATGTATACTATGCTGACTGGAACAGCAGCCTCCCTGACACTTGCCTGTTGTCAAAGAGCAGTTCGGATGTGAGCTGGCTGTGGCACAAAAGGCTCAACCATCTGAACTTCAAGACGATGAACCGACTTGCCAGACAAGAACATGCAAGAGGCATACCTAACCGAGTGTTTTCAACAACACACATCTGCAGTGCATGCCAGCTGGAAAAGCTCGCTAGAACCTCCTTCCGGTTGAAGTCAACTCCTTCAACTGACCGAGTGTTACAGCTGATCCACATGGATCTCTTCGGGCCAGTTACACCAAAAAGCATTAATGGAAACGAATATACATTGGTTGTAACTGATGACTACTCAAGATATACGTGGACCATCTTCATGCGCCACAAAAGTGAGACCCGAGATGAGCTGCCCAAGCTGATGGATCGGATATCGAACCAACAAGAGATGAAGATCATATCTATCAGATCAGATCGTGGAACGGAGTTTCTAAATGAAACCATCATTGAGTATTGCGAAAAGAATGGCATAACCCATCAGACATCAGCCGCGCGTACTCCACAACAGAATGGCGTAGCTGAGCGAAGAAATAGAACTCTGAAGGATGCAGCCACATCCATGTTAGCGAGCTCAGCACTGCCTAAGAGATTTTGGGCTGAAGCGATCAACACAGCATGCTACACACATAATCGATCTCTTCTCACCAAGCAGTTGGGAAAGACGCCCTACGAGCTGTGGAGACGCAGAAAGCCAGATATTTCTTATTTTCGTGTTTTTGGATCTAAGTGTTATATTCACAACAATGGGAAGACTCAGTTGAAAACTTTTGATGCCAAAGCTTCGAAGGGCATATTTCTTGGATATGCAGCTCGGATCAAGGCATATAGAGTTTTCAACAACAGCTCTCGTGTTGTGGAAATAACACCTCATGTTAGTTTTGATGAATCTACCTTCGAGTGCAGGGAACAGGTAAAGGAACAACACGCGGATCCAGCTGTTCTACCAGTTCTCACCAGATCGCAAGCTCTTCGGGAAAAGAACCGAGCTGAACCACTGGTATGGGCAACTGAGGATGAGGACCCATACTCCTCTGAAGATGAATGCGAAGACCTCAGCTCGTCCCTAGGGGGAACTTCAGCTGATGTCCCTCCAACTGCATCAGCATCCGATGCCCAACCGAACTCAGTTCAATCTATTGTAAATGTTGAGGATCCAGACTCAACAGTTGATCAATCACCAGCTCTGAAGACTCCAACTCAGATGTCTGAACAGCCACTGTTGGAAGAAGAAGGAAGACGCAACCGAAGATGGTATGAAGTTCATTCCACCAACGACATCATCGGAGATCCAACCGAGGGTGTGCGCACATGGAGCAGAGTTGCAAATCCAGAATCAACCGAGGAAGAATCCAACACTTATGCCCAATATGCTGAGGAATTGGCAGTTCTAGAGGAGTTCGAGCAAGCTGGAGATGTTGCCATGATTTCTTGCTATGTAGCTGATGTTCCAGAACCGAAGAATGTTGGGGAAGCTCTCAATTGTGTCCACTGGACAACAGCCATGCAAGAAGAATTGAATGAGTTTCTACGCAACTGTGTATGGGAGTTGGTAGAAAGACCAAATGGTGTCAAGGTGATTGGACTAAAGTGGATTTTCAAAAACAAGAGAGACGCCATTGGATTCATTGCGAGGAATAAAGCAAGGTTGGTAGCTCAAGGATACTGCCAACAAGAAGAAATTGACTTTGAAGATTCCTTTGCACCAATTGCAAGCCTGGAAGCCATCCGGATCTTTCTAGCTTATGCCGCACATCACAAGTTCAAAGTATATCAGATGGATGTGAAGTGTGCATTCCTCAATGGAGATATAAAAGAAGATGTATATGTTGAACAGCCTCCTGGTTTTGAGACTGGAGATGGAAGAGTGTACAAGCTGAAGAAAGCTATCTATGGTCTAAAGCAAGCACCGAGAGCATGGTATGACACTCTTTGTGGATTTCTTCTGGACTCGGGGTTCAAACGAGGTTCAGTTGATAAAACTCTATTCACCATCAAAGTTGGAGAAGATATACTTGTCGTGCAAATTTATGTCGATGACATCATTTTCGGGTCCAAGTCGGAGGAGCTGTGCAAGAAATTCTCCGATCTTATGAAGGAAAAGTTCGAGATGTCAATGATGGGCGAGATGAATTATTTCCTTGGATTACAAGTGAAGCAGTCACCTGAAGGGATTTTCATCAACCAGTCCAAATATACAAGGGAGCTCATCACCAAGTTCGGATTGCAGACAAGTAAGACAACCAAGATCCCTATGAACACGAACTGGAAGATCGAACCAGGAGCTGAGGGAAAGCTCATTGATGCCAGCCAGTATAGAGGGATCATCGGTTCGCTGCTCTACCTAACTGCCAGCCGACCAGACATTTCATACGCAGTTGAAGTGTGTGCTCGTTTTCAAGTCCAACCAAGAGAAGCACACATGTTGGCAGCAAAGAACATCATTAAGTATCTGAAGAGAACTGTCAATGTTGGATTGTGGTACCCAACTGATGACAATATCCAGCTGACTGGATACTCAGATGCCGACCTAGCAGGAGATCGGTTGGACAGAAAGTCTACTTCTGGACACTGTCAGTTCATGGGAAGCAAACTGGTTTCATGGTTCTCCAAGAAACAAGCGTGTGTTGCTACTTCGACAACCGAGTCAGAGTACATGGCTGCCGGAAGCTGTTGCATGCAAGTATTGTGGCTGAAGCAGCAGCTGAGAGATTATGAAGTCTCAACTGGACAGGTTCCCATACATTGTGATAGCTCGAGTGCCATAGCTATCTCTCTAAACCCTGTTCATCACTCTCGGACTAAGCATATCGATATTCGTCATCACTTCATCCGAGATCATATTGAGAAGAAGGATGTGTCCATGGAGAAGATCCCAACTGAGATTCAGAGAGCTGACATCCTCACCAAACCTCTTCCTGAAGCCCGGTTCAAGATGCTGTGTGATCTTCTAGGACTTTTGGATCCGAGCTAAAAACTCATCCGAGCTGAAGAGTCATCAGAGCAGAAGAGTCATCCGAGCTGATAAGGATTCATCCGAGCTGAAGAATTGGATATCGACTTAAGGGGGAAGCTCAGATGAAGGGGGAAGCTCAGCTGAAAAAGGAATATCAGATACTGATTGCCAACTGAAGACGTCAAACGTCAGCTGAACAGACGAACTCGAGTCAGCTGATGGTATGTGGAAACTGAGGAACTCGACTAATGAGCACAGCTGATTCAGACATCAGCTGGCAGGTATCATTTATGACTGAAGGTGTTATATTCTTAAATGAGAATGTTTGAAATAAATTCAAACATTCCTGTGCTAGTCAGTTATATTAAAATAGCCATCATGTCGCATTAAATGTAAAGTACGGCTGAGCATCCATAGCCTACTTTATAGTGCGACTGGGCTGACATGAAACTGTACACCTTCTCATGCGCTGGTTGGAACTCGGATCAAAACGTCGAGTCAAAGATAGTCAACAGTCGCGTAATCCCAGCCGTTGATGGATTCGCGCCATTTAACCCCAGCCGTTGATCTCATCCAAGTCAAAGACCTATATAAGGCGAAAAATCAGGAAGATATCTCCTACTTTCCTCATTTGTGCTTATCAATCATACTATTCATCGTCTTCCAGTTTTTCTGCCTAACCCTTTTCTGCAAATAGATTTCTTCCTCCCCTATATATTTTACCTTTGCAGTGATTTAATGGCACCCAAAAGCAAAAGAATGGCATCATCCGGACCTTCCCTCGTGCCTACAACGTATGAAGAGTCGTTCGATATGTTAGTATCGAAGATTCACATCGAGCAGATCCTCTCCGACGAGGATCTAGAGTCGCCGGTCCTAGCCCCTCTCGCCAACACTCTCCGTGAGAACGAACTTCTGGAATGGGCCAAGCTCTGTCCCTCTCACTTGCTCAGGCGTCAAGTCGGAGAATTTTACGTCAATCTTCTTCGCCCCCTTGACGGTTCAGAGGGAGTTTCTACGACGGTGTCCTGCCGACAAAGGGATGTTCCGGCAAGGACAATACGTCGTGTCTCCTTCTCCATTGACGTGTCCGATGTCCTCCGATACATCATACCAATCAACCACACCGCCACCGAGTTCCTGGAGAATATTACCGACGAACAGGCGGATGAATTTCTACAGGATGCTCTGATCGAGTCAGAGCGGTTGAGGAGCAACATGCAAAGGACTAAGCTGAAGCCTGAACACCGCCTGCTGTTCGACGCCGTGTCGAAGGTCATGTTCGGATACAGTGGCGCGTTCGGCGACATCACCCGACCCAAGTTGAAACAGCTGTTGGCCCTAGAGCACCAACACCAAACCAACTGGTTCCAATATTTTCTGAACCAGTTGATGATGGAGAAGTCGAAGATCTCTGAGACTACGACTGAGTCTGGAGAGAAGCTGCTGAGTGTGAAGGGCACGCTCAACTTCGGATGCAAAATCTCCGCCCTCATCCTCCTCGCAACAAAGGACCGCAACATGGTCTGGGCTGACTGCGAGGAGACGCCGCTGAAGAAGCTGTTGCTGTTCCCGACGGCCAAGAAAGCACAGGAGGTGTTGAGGAGTGTCTACACTCCCAAGGACAAGAGGGAGTCAGGAAGGCCAGCTGAGTCAACAGCTGAGGGAGAACAAGCTGCTGCTCGCCCCACAAAATCCAAAGCCTCACGTCGCCGAGCTGACGTTGAGACGGAGTCGACTGATGAACCTGCCCAGAAAAAGTTAAGGGTAAGGTTCAAGAAGACAATCAAGAAGGCAGCTGAGGTGCCAGCTGATGAGCCAACTGATGTTCCAGCTGACGAGTCAGCTGATGAGCCAGTTGAGGTTCCAGCTGAGGAACAAGCTCCAGACGAGGAGGGAGCGCAGGTCGAGTCCACACCTACTGAGGAGCGTTCCGAATCCAGCCGCTCAGCTGAGGCCGCATCATTCGAGATCGCACCTCGAGGCCCCAGAGCTGATGAGGCTGAGGGCATGGAGACGTCGGATGCATCCTCCTCATCTGAGGACCTCGAAGATGCTACCACCTCCCCCACAGCTGGAGCAAATGCTGTACCGCCCCCAGAGCCTCTTGCTCTCTCTACCCAAACCGAGCCAGAAATTCCGAGCTCTCAGCTCGATGCCAACATCGTAACCTCTCCTTCGGCCGATGTTGAGGAAACCATTCCACCCTCTTCCCCAACTGAATCCCAAATTCCGAGCTCTCAGCTCGATGCCGATGTTGTGACCGACTCTTTGGCCAACATCGATGAACCTCTTGAACTCGAACCATACAATCTTACCCCCTCCCCGATCAACGAAGCGGAGGACCTGCAGGCTGTTGCTGACGAGCACGAAGGCAGGGTGGCCTACTGCTTTCAAAAGCTGTTGGGTCTATTCCCTGCGGCTCGCGACATGCCCATCTTCACCACACTGGGAACCGAGCTACTGTACCAGTTCCACCTGATCTTTATCCAGTGGTATGTCAAGGAAGACACGACCAGGGTACTGAGCTGGGACAGGCTGAAATCTGACGAGTCCCGCATCCGAGCCTACTTCAACTATTCCAACTTGGAGGTGGCGTACAACAACCGGATCGCGTTGCTCACTAGACGGTTGGACCAGAGTCTGGCTGAAGGGAAGGACACAAGGGAGGCAGCTGAAAAGGAGTGTGTCGACTTCCTTGACAGCATGTTGGTGAAATCAGCCGACTTCCTTGAAGATGTCGATGCAGCATCCGCCGCCGCAAAAGAAGAGGAGGAGAACCTGAAGCTGTACCTGGCAAACCGTCAAGCCATGGTCACAGCTGAGCCTCTAGCTCAGTCTGCTCAAGCCTCTCCAGCTGCTCAGCTCGCTCCTTCAATAGAACAAATCTGCGAGCTAATGGCTGAGAGGGTAAACCAGTTGAGGACCGAGCTGCTCGCCAACCTCCAGCACCAACACGATGACCAGCTGAGGGAGTTGGCAGCTCAAGAAGTGAAGTATCAACAACTGATGGAGGAGAATGCCGAGCTGAAGATGAAGATGAATGATCTCTCCTCCTCCACCAGTCAGGACGTGTCGGAACTCAAATCCACTCTGTTGGGCTTGAAGTCGGAAGTGAATGTCTTCAAGTCCTTGGCTGACTCAAATCTGGCCAAGTCCCAACAGACGCAGGATGCTGAATGGGAGTCCCGGTTCGAGTCGCGTTGGGCTGAGTTCGTTGCATTTCAGACAGAGGTCAACGACAACCTCTCTGTCTTGAAGAAGGCAGAACAAGAGCGCCAGGACTCCGAACTGGCAAAGAAGATCGAACTGGAGTGTGCGGTCGATGAACTCTTCAACCGTGTTCAATCCACCGAGGCCAAACTCAACTCTCTGGACGGTTCAGTAGCAAGCCTTGTTGCTGATGCCAAAAAGGGGGAAGAGAAGGAGAAGGAGGGTGAAGCACAGGAAGAAGAAGAGACCCAAGAAGAAGGAGTGTCAGCTGCTCAACCATCCAAATCTCAGCTGAGGAGAAGGAAGTCTGCTGCTGCCAAGACAACCGAAGTCGGTGGAGCCGAAATGTCTAAGGACTTGGAACAGGCAAAGAAGATTGGAGTTTCCTACAGCTCCATAGCCGAGATCGCAGCCGAGCTGGATTCTGAACTCGACGGGATAACAACCGAAGAGTGCATTGCAGCGGCCAAGGCTATGGATGTAGAGGAGAAGGACTACATGAACCCGAGCTGGATCAGAAAGTTTGCCGCCAGCCAGGCGAGGAGGGTGAACCAGTTCGAGGTTGAGCTGAAGAAGGTTTCTCAGAACCTGGACCGCAACGTTGCCTCCCGCAACCGACGCCGCATCAACAGAATCCAATCAAAGGCGGAAGCTCGGTTGAAGCAACAAAGGTTGCCTCTAAAGTCCAAGGTTGAGAGTCGGTTCAGGCATACTGACAAGTGGATGCCGACCGAGTGGAATGAGGATTGGGAGATGTTCAAGCAGGAGTTCGTGAACGACTTCTATTACAGGAAGGTTTACGCAACTGACGACCCAAGGAGAGCGTTCAAAGAGGCGCTGACTGAGTTGCACTCAGGTGACCCGGGCATGTTCAGTCAATTCAGGAGGGCCATGATTGACGCCAACCTGGACTTGAACACTGTTCCAGTTCCCAAGAGGGTTACTTATTGGCCACCTCTTCTCTCGGATTCCAGCAACCCGAACCGTCAGAAGATTGCATCTGAGGCGAGGCAGGTCTGCAAGGAGCATGGAGTGGACATCTCTAAGGAGTCACCTGCTAAGAGGGAAATTTTTGTAAGGATTTTTGGCAAGTATGGGCTACAATACTAGCTCAGTTAGTTTTCTAGCAACTGTTGTAATTTTTTTATTTTTGAGTCTATCTTTTGTAACAATCAGTTGTAATGAAAACTATTCAGTTATAAGATTCACCTTGATGAACAATCTCTCATTGTCCAAGCTCTGAATCACAAAGTCTTTTAAATACCATGTTATAACTATGCTAACCCTTTGATGTTTCATCTTATAGACTGTCTAGAATTTCAGCTGAGATTTTAGATAAGTTAGTGAGGTTTAGATCAGTAGTGGTTTTAAGTTGTAAGTGGTTTTGGCATCATCAAAAAGGGGGAAATTGTTGGGAAATTTATTAGTATAAGTTTTGATGAATTCCAAAACCGGCTGACCCCAACCGAGTAGATGTTGCCAGTACCTAATGTTAGAATTTAGGCTCGCTGTTTGAGCAAAGTTAAGATTTTATCTTTACAGGTCTCCAGCTGAAGATGGCAACAAGGCGTCACTCAGACAGAACATCAGTTGTGAAGAAAGACAATTGAGAGTTCATTTGTTCAGATGTAAACAAGGGGAAGTCTTCAGAACATCAGTTGAAGGAAACCAACTGAGCGTTCATCAGATGAGAAACAGTTGAAAGGAAGAGAACATCAGATGAAAAAGAAATCATCTGAGGGTTCAAACCCAACTGAGTAAAGAAGTGGAAGACAACTGAGGGTTCAGTTTCAGAACCTCAATTATAGAATCTGAACAAGGAGTTCAACTGTTTTGAAGTTCAAAGTCAGCTGAGAACTCGACAGATCGGAACATCAGCTGAAGATCACTCAGATGAAGGTCAAGACTTTCAACCGACAAACCGAAGTTGACTGTCAAAGATTTGAATTTCAAAAGGAAGTCACATGAGGGTTTGACCGTTCAGTCATTACCCCATCTGGCCCAACACAAGGCTGTCTCAGATGGAAAGCAGAAGAGCACAGATGCCATATCGGGAAAGTCTGCAGAGATGAGAGACAAGCCATCGCTTTCAACCGATCAGAGATCAACTGCTCCTCCAACGGCTAGTTGATTCTCTCCGCCTATATATAGAGGCATCCTCTCATTCGAGAAGCACAGACATGCAGATAGACACATAGACGATGAAAAATTCAAGAGCTTTCTCGAGAGAAATCAAAGCAAATCTGCAACATCATCATCTAAGAGCATCAGCAGCTGAGAGTTCCAATTTGAGAGAACATTAGTAGCTGAGGGTTCCTAGAATTCGAAACTGTTTTTGATCTTAGGTTGAGTGTTTATTCGTTCAAGCCTTAGATCCAGCTCTCATTCTTGATCGAGCTGTAGTTGGAAATCCTACCCTTTCTCACACCCTAAAAAGTGTGCTAGGACCTTACTCTTCCTGTAATTGAGTAGTCAGGTCGTCAAGTACCCGCAAACTTGACTTAGGTTGTTTAGTGCCCGGAAACTAAACTGTAACGGTTGCTCAGCCCGCGTAAGCTGAGTGGTTCTATCCAGAAGAACTTGGACTGAAGTGTGTGGACTCACATCTCCCCGTGGACGTAGGAGTTCTCTCCGAACCACGTAAATCTTGTGTGTCGTGTTTTCTTTTGTGTTCAGTCTTTATTATCATATCTTAACTGACAAACTAACCGCATACAATCTGCATACTTTCACAACAACAGTTTTGGTTTTGACCAACCGTGCATAAAAGCGTGAGTTTGATTTTACGAGTTTATTTTCCACCACATTCCGCACAGCACCAATCTTCCAGCTGAGGTTGCTTACTCAGCTGTGAGATCCCAACTGAGTCCTCTCACTCGGTTGAAGTTGATTTCAAGTGTTAAGTTTTTCGAAAGTTGAAAAATCCTAACTGGTGTATTCCCCCCCCCCCCATACACCAGTAACTCGGGACCATCACACATGTAATTAAAAAAATATATTGCTTTGATCACCTTGTCCTATTAATTATTGTAATACATATGAAAAGTTATTTATTTGGACAAAATTATTTTTTAAAAGAAACTATTGCTCATTCTATATAAGTTCTTCAATTAGTGAAGACTACTAAAAATTGGTGTATTAAGTTTGTAGTTACCTCAAAATATGTCAAAGATTTATTGTATATGATATTAATCTTTGTCTACGTCTAATTATCTCGTTTCAAATTAAAAATTTTAGATCTCTTCTCCGAGTGCACTCTTGAGATTGCAATGTAAATCATGTTTAGCTATGATCACCTCATCCCACATTAATTATTGTATTACTTATGTAAAAAATATTTATTGTAGGACCCTGAATTAAAGAGGGTTTGTATCCATGTCATATTAATGAAGAAACACTTTATATTGTAATTTGTAAGTAGAAATTTATTAGAATATAACTCTAAAAAACTCAATTTTAAATTTCTAATTAGTTAATAATTGTTAATTGAGATGTATACGTGTTTTGGTGTTAATAATGTTGGGCCGATGTATTATAAATATACTTATTGTTTCATAATAAAATATATTTTAGTTAAAGTATTGCTCAATCGAAAATGAGTAATAGTTAAACTTAGTCTCATATACAACTATTAACCGATTATATATATAAAGTTTATAAAACTATATATTATAGGGTATTAATTATATTCACAATCCTTAATTTTTCATAAAAAATTTATTTATTTGGCCAACTAATTAGTTGACAAAGTTACATTGATCGTGCAAAATAATTATGGGATGGGAAAATATATGTTTATCTTAAGTATTTGTATAAGTTCTTCAAGAGTGAAGTTTTATAGAAAAGCGATGTGGGATAGAAAGTTTTACTAAATACAATAGAATATATAAATAAAAATATTAAAAATGTCAAAGATTTATTGTACCCCCCCCCCCCCCCCCCCCCCCCGTCTACAAAATGGTTGTCACATTGTGGACGACACAGGTTTTAAGAAAATGGTAGATAGTAGTGAATTATAGTGAGTATTGTTGTGAGTGGAGTAAGGGTCCCACAATAAATGTGAGTGGAGTAGCAAAAGTGGCAACCATTTTATGGACAAACTTAAGTAGCAAAAGTGGCAACCATTTCGTGGACGGAGGGAGTATATGATATTAATTGTTGTGTACGCATGATCATCTCGTTACAAATTAAATTTTTAGATCTTTTTCGCTAGTGCACTATGAGATTGCAACTTACTCTGATCATCTCATCCCACATTAATTATTGTAGTAAAACTTTTTATTTGACGAACTAATTAATTGATAAAATTAAATTAATTGTGCAAAATAATTGTGAGATGAGAAAATATATATTAATATAGAGTATTTATAAAGTTTCCCCAATAATAAAGTTTTATTAAGAAGTGATATGGGATAAAACCATACTCAATCTAAGAGAGAATATCAAATTAATAAATATTGTATTATTTTCTTCTACATGCAAATTAACTCTAATTTTACAGTGCACTAATGTGGTGTAGTTTTACACATTTTACAATCTAAATAGCATTTTGTGAGGATGTTAATCCATATATATTTATAGAGGTTTTGATAATATTACATAATAAAAAATATGAATATAAGATGTTGGACAATTCAATTAAAGTATTTGACAATTATTTAGGACGGGGTAGCACTCTAATTTGAGAATAAAAGGGAAAATTTTAATTTTATATTTAATCGTGAAAAATTTGAGAATATAATTATTAAATAATTGAATAAAATGATTAAAAATAATTCAAATGAGATGCAAGCTAAATTGGAATATTGAATGGAGAGAGCGCTACGTATGACTTAAAATTAAGGAGATGCCTCTAATCCACAGGGATATATGTTAATGTTTTTTAAATGACAAACTAATTAATTGGTCAAATTAAATTGACTGTGCAAAATAACTGCACTATGAAAAAAATATTGAACAAATTAATTTCTTCAATAAAATTAAAAATATTTTATTTAGCCAACCGATTAATTAGCCAAATTAAATTTGGTGTGCAAGATAACGGGATTAAAAAAATATATTGACACTGAATATTTATATAGGTTCTCATAGAGTGAAGTTTTAAAGTAAAAACGATGTGGGATATGTAAATTGTTTTTGTTCATTATCTTGGAAGTTTTGAGAATACTAATTATGAAATTTATGGTATTATGTGGTATGTTATATACATAACATCATTTTTATATTTTTCATTCCATTAATATGAAAGATTTGGAAATAATAATCTTAGACATTGATTAAGTTACATATATTATATACGTTCCGTATATATTGCAATCATCATTTCTTCGGACCGAAGAAGATTATGGAAACACTTACTCGAAATCTCACTTATCAGATTCCATTGTGGAATACACCATTTTTTCTAAAGAATTCGCCATGATATACTTGATCCATGCATAATATCATGAAAAATTGATACAAATTTTTGACTGCTACTTAGTATCGGCAATAGGTCCGAAAAAGTATCTAAAAATATCAAATTTAGATATTTGTACCCTGTCGAAGTAAAGAACCATGGCATATATGTTTGGAATAGATTCCATTTTGAGAGAGTTGAAAAAGCACTATCTCGTTGAAAGGTTCTATACATCTACCCTTTCTCAACGCATTTCTTTAGACAAAGACTCCGCTTTTTCTTCTTTTCGGATGGTAACTCAGAACATGGAGTGTGAATCAAACCCATGTTTGAATTGAGATAAGTATTTTTTACTAAATATAATTAAAATATTCTTATGCCATATTGAACATCAATCTATTCCATAATTAAATTCAATCGGTTACCGCATAAATATATAACAATAGCTTATATGAATTAAAAATATATAAAATAAAGATTTAAGATAAATATGAATAATGAATAGAGGTGCACCATGTAGAAGCTAAAATTAAGGGGAGAGTTTGAATCAACATTGGTTTTAATAATATATATATATAGATGAAAACAATATGATATGGATGTCATTAAGTAAAGGAATTAAGAATATAAATGTCCAAAGTGCTATTCCCTCCGTACGTGAAGTCTTGCACTACTTAGGCTATACGCAACGCGGTCTCGAGCCGCTGTCTCGAAGCCGGCTCGAGACCGCAACCACTGGAGACGCCGGCATTGGAGGGAGGCGCGGCTCAAGACCGGCTCGAGCGGCGTGTGCGCTGCACGCGCTTTACCGAAAATAAAAATAAAAATAAAAAAATGACTGGCGCATGTTGTGCACACGCCTAACGGTTAAAAATTTAAAATCGGCAATGGGCAGAAACGGGCAAAAAATGGCTATTTTCATTATTTTTTTTCTTTATTCAATTTTTTTGGCCTATAAATACATGTTTTCTTCTCCCACATTTCACACCTCATTTCTTCATCTCTTTCATTTCGTTCATATTTTTCATGTCTTTCATTTCTCCAACTCTTTCATCCAAAACAAATATGGATCCCCACAATCCCAACAACCCTTTCTCGTCGACGTGGTTTCCCGACATGTCCGACGACATATATGATTATACGGGGGCGGGACTTGATTCAATCAACCTCAACACTCCGGCTTCCACCGAGTCGTACCCGTCCTTCTCCCCCGACAGCGACAGCCCGACGACAAACACCGATGATCGTCTAATTATGGCGCCGCCACTGTCACAACCTGCTGCCAAAGGAAGAAAGGACGAGGGCAAGGGCAAAGCCATCGCCACCTCCGCCGCCGCTGCTGATGAAGATGATGACGAAGCCGTCAAGGGCTGCAAGCGTCACAACTACACCAACGAACAAGCCACCTACTTGGCACAGATTTGGGTGGAGGAGACCTGCAACTCAATCGTCGAATGTGACCAGTCCGGGGAAAAATACTGGGGAACGGTCTAGAATTGTTTCAAACCGAGGTTTGGCTTGCAACTCAACAAGAAACAGGTCAAGAGCTACTTCCGCCGCATCCAGACAGCGGTTAAAGCTTGGATTGTTGCTTACCGCAAAGCGACCGCTCGCCGGCAAAGCGGCGCCGATGACGGAATGGTGCTCAGTGATGCCCAACAAATCTACAAGACATCAACGGGCAGCCCTTGTTTCCACTATTTCACACCTTGGGAGATCTTGAAAGACTATCCCAAGTTCCTCCTGCATGCTTTCCCAAACGTACCCTACATGAAGAGGACGAAAACTACGGCAGAGGGCAACTACACATCTTCTGCATCCCAGCCGTCAGCACGGAAACCCAGTCTATAGAAGGAGAAAGCGCGCCTCCCCGATCAGAGGATCGAGATGCGGCAAGGGTCAAGGCAAGGGCCAAAGGAAAGAAGCCGGCAGGTGAATCGTCCCAGCTCGACTCCTTTGGATCGATATAGCTCCCGACTGGGCCAGTTCACCGAAGCCAAGCATGAGATCGCGGTGGCAATGCGGGAATCAGCTCAAGCGAAGCTTGAAAATGCTCGGGCGAGGACCGAAGCTGTTCTGGTCAAACAATATGCCACCAACTTGAAAGTTGTCTCCAAGGATACGAGATTCATGACGCCAGAACAACTCCAGGTTTACATGATGATGGTGGAGGAGGTGAAGCAACGTCACGGATGGGCGTAATTTTTTTCCGTAGTTTTTAGTTTTATGTAATTTTTAATTAATTAGTGTTTTTTTTATTGTGAATGCATGTAATTTTTCAATTTTCAAATATTAATGGAAAATTCGAATTATTATTAATTAGTGTATTTTAATTTATTTACAAATAAATGAATTAATTTAATAAATGGAAATGATGAATTGTTTAATATTAAAGATAGAGACAGCTTGGAGACCATTGGGTTGCAGGGGTAGGTGTCTCTAAGCTATCTCTAGTGGAATAGTTGTGCTGGAGACCCCTTGGAGACCACTAGGATTGCGGATAGCCTTACCCATTTTTTTTGTACGTAAAGTAATGTCCTGTTTCACTTTATGTACATTACTACCACTAAAGAATCTTTCATATTTACATCCAATTGTCATTTAGACCCACACAACCACAACCACTCATTCTCTTTAATTTGGACCCACACAACAACCACGCATTCTTCTCTTTAATTTGGACCCATACAACCTAACATTCTCTTTAATTTGCAATTAAGAATCTAAACCTATATCATTAACAATACACCTACTATCTAATTTGTACCCCACTCAAAACAATTTTATCAGCTTTCTTAATCTCCATGCTGAGTCATCATTGGAGCATAACTTCTCGTACGGAGGGAGTATTTTTTATACAAATAATTTTTGAAATAGTGCTATAGTTAGAAGTATTGTTTTAGGAAAATTTAGAATTAGCCATTCTTGGCTTGTGTTTTTAAATTTTAGCCCTTTCCTTTTTTTTTTTTTTTTCAATTCTAGCAATTCTAGACTTTTATACCTTTCTATAAGATTGAAAATTACATATCTAGTCCACTCACAAAATTTATTTTTGTTACCATGCCTTTTTATTTTATTTTTTTGTTTTCACTCTTTCATTTCTTCATCTCTCACCTTCTACTATTCATCACCGCCGCTGCCACTGCCGCCCGCCGGTGGTCCTAAATTTTTTTTTCGTGACTAAAAAAAAAAAAAAAACTGAACAATTTTTTTTTGTGCCTGAACAAAAAAACAAAAAATAATCTTCTCAGTTGCCGGTGCCACTGCCACCGTCCACCACCGTCGCCGCTGTCGCCGGTAGTCACAAATTTTTTTTTCGTGACTCAACAAAAAAAAATCTGCCTCAACAAATATAAATACAGTCACAAATTTTTTTTTGTGACTGAACAAAAGAAACACACAAAATATTTTTTTTTTGTGACTGAACAAAAAAATACACATAATATTTTGTGACTGAACAAAAAAATCACACAATGTTTTGCTCAGTAACAAAAACTTAATTGTGAAGTTACAAAAACTTAATTGTGAAGTAACAAAAAAAAATATAAAGATTCATCATCAAATCTAGGGATTTCGGAGAGGCGGCGGCGCATTTTTTACAGAAATTTACAGAAATTCATCATCAAATCTATCCTCCAATCATATGAAGATCCTCTGCGACGTATGCGGCAAAGGCGAGGCAGATGGCGGCGACGAGGAGATGGTGGCGACAAGTAGATGACGGTGATGAGGAGAAGGAGAAGAGGTGGAGGCATGGCGGCGCAGAGATGGCGGCGGCTGTACCAACTCCGGCGAGGAGAGAAGAGAGAAGAGAGAAAAGAGGAGACAAGAGAGAAGAGAAGAAAGGAGGAGAATAAGAGGAAGAGGGTTGAGAGAGGAGAAAGAAGCAGAGGAGGAGGTGGTGGTGGCAGCGGCGGCGACGACGAGGAGATGGTGGTGGTGGCGGTGGTGGCGGCGGCGGCGAGGAGATGGTGGTGGTGGCCACCGAGAAGAAAGGAAGAGAAGAAGAGAAAGAGGGATGAGAAGAGGAGAGGTTTGAGAGATAGATAGTAACAAAAAAAATAAATGTGAATATGAAAGAGGAGGCTATAAATGTCAAAAAATTTAAAAAATGGCTAAAATTTGAAAGAAAAAGGAGAATGGCTAAAATTTAAAAACACAAGTTAAAAATGGCTAGAAATGGGATTTATCTCTTTTTTTTATCTCAAAATTACAATTTCTTAAAATTCCTCTTTTTTTTTTTTTTCTTAGTGGTAAACATCATACAATTTGTAAGTTTTTGAGATTCTCAGCACCCATAATCAATATATTCCAATTTAGGAGATGATTTTTTTGTTTTTTTGTTTTTTGTTTTTGTTCTTTTAGAAAAAATGAGGAGGTGTTTGGTTAAGGACGTCAGAAAGTTTTAATTTTTTTTTTTGTTCAACAATATAATTTAAGCCTGTAAGGTCTCTTGCGTTTAGCAACAAACAAAATATTACAGCAATAGTAGTCCAGAATTAAATGGTACAATAATTTATCTTCAAATGAAGAATGTAAAACTTTTATTAGGCAAAAATTCAACCGTCTCAGCAAACATATATTTATCAACCCTCGTTGCCATTTATAAAACAGATCTGTAAGCCGTTGAAAGAAGGGTGAGTTTTCAAGAAATAAACTTAAACCTTAACTTCAACCGGTAACGAAGATTGAGCAATTTCCAAAGCCTCCTCTACAGAAGAAGCTTTCCGAAGCTTCGCTATGTCGACCGACGGCTGGCTCCTTGCAAGTTTGGGAAGCAGTTGGAATTCCTACAAACCACCATATGTTATCATAATCAAAGATAGGCAGCAAAAAGCTAGTCATTGTAGCTAATGTTATTACACAGAATGGATTCAAGTCATTCTCTTTCATAATTATATTAGAGGAAATGTTTAAGGATAGCATATCTACGCCCATCCACTAATCGAACACTCTACCTGAGACACATAAATGATAATGTTGAAGCCAGGAAGTCAACTGAACCTCAACCTAGTATTTTCATGAATATGTTTTTTCTGCGAATGGAATGCAGAACCATCCTATCAAGGATTATATTTAAAAACAGAGGCAATTTACACTACTATTTTGGATCATAATCATCTGCTGAAACATATCAGCCTAGTAACATGACATTTGAGAACATGCTGATCTAACCTGCCACTTACAGTAAACTTATCACCCTGGTCATTACGGTCCAAGATAACTTACGTGCTTCATGATTTTAACAAACGAATCAAAATGGTCTAGTTTGTAAAGAACTGGGTTCAGTTGATGGGTCGGTATACGTCTGATATTCTCAAGACCCTGTTAAGGTTTGGACTGGTAATTCATTAACAGATTAGTCAAAAGACTTGGGCGTTTTTAATGCAGAGTTGTCAGTTGGGTTCTAAAAGATTTGTAGGCTACTCCTGAACATTCAATTTTCTACATATTTTTCCCAAAACTAGATAAAAACTTTTCTTATATCAAATTCACATAGCGGATTACATAAGTCGAATAAAATTCTCATGCAATTAACTTTAAATGTTTTGAGATTAAGTTGCAGACTGTAGTTTATTTGTTAACTAGTAATAACTCATACCTCAGGGCTTCCACTTTCAAGAAAGACGCCTTTCAGTTTTCCTGCAAGCACAAAATATTGATGATTTATCTACGCCCGATAAAAGTTTCTGCATAAACGCATAAAATACAATTGGATCCCTACTGTGCTTGATAAGCAGTAGGACCTCCAGAACTATCATTTCGTTTTAATGATCATATACTTTGATACAAAGGGGACCATTTGCCCTGAATCTCCTTTCAGGAGTAAAAGTGGATGGCAAAGCTAACATTATCTAATAAACAAATTGATTCATATGTGCACAGGGATTACCAGAGTCGACCCAGAACGTTGCTACTTTGGGATCAAATTTCCCAACTTCAACTGTTTCACCAACTGTTTATTAACATGCAAAAAAATTTAGTGTGCGAGTATACAAACTCCACCTAAATGAGATTTCGTGGACAGCAACAAACTTTTGTTCTTACCATTGTCGCCAAAAAATTGCCACCAAACTTTCCTCTTACTTCCTCCGTATTCAAATACTCTTGAGTAGAAAGAAGGGAGATAGTCATACCTAAAAGTTAATCACCATAACTGATCATATTATAGAGGGTCCCCCAGTTCAAAGTCAAGAGCAGAAGAGTGGAGCAGAGAAGTATCCAACTTACGTGGCAGTGTGTGCAGTTAGTAGGGACTGAACACAATGCTTTGCAGAGCGACGAGCATGGTCAACATGCTCAACCCGTGTAATTCGGTTATACATCTGTTAACAACTTGGCAGATGTCAATGCCACAAAATACAAAAACACTTTTCTTGCTTAGTTATCACAGAAGGTACCTTTAAGGGAAATGCTGCCACATCTCCAATAGCAAATATGCCAGGTATGTTTGTTCTGAACTGGCCATCAACCTGAAATTTGAACATCAGAGAAAATGAGCCAGTTTCGCTATTTTTCTTAAGCAGGGAATGAGCTTTTCCACGAGAGAAGTTACATGAAATCAGATTCTTATATTTTACATTGTTCGTTATCATGACTATAATAAGACTGATGTCTTCATCGAATTTGCAGTGACTTTTGATTTTTTTTTTTTCCAGAAAAAAGACACCGGAAGATGAGTTTAAGATTCAGGGAACGATGTCATTGCTGATACTATCCTCTTGTAATAATTTGCTTCTGGAAACAGAAGTAGGCCCAACAGAAGTTCATGCTTCTTGTATGACACTCTCCTTAAAGGAGACCAAGTGTAATCATGGTTACCTGTATTCCTCCCACATTGCTATCTAAACCAATCCTTTCAAATGGACCAACTGCTGGTTTTGCTCCAATGCCAATAACAACCTGCATCATAACAGCCACAATTCAATATCTTCTCATCTCTATCTTGAATAAGCAATACACCTATCAAGATATCTAACATCTGGAAACATAAAAATATGACCAGCAATACAAGTTCTGATTTAAATGTATATCCACATCAATCAACACTTCTAATATAAATAACAATCATTTATCAATTACCACATCAGCTTCAATTGTAGAACTGTTCTCAAGTTTTACACCAGCTACACGACCATCAGAACCAGCTTCTAAATGCTTTATTGAAGCACCCTGAAGTATGAGATAGAAACAAGTTAGATCCCTATTATTTTATACTATCTTCTTGTCTTGTCTTTCGGTAGGGTAGGGTTGGTGAGCTAGGCAATTATAACACTTGTAGAAGATAAGGTAATGCAAAGCACTTACTTTTAAAAATTTGACACCAGCATCTTGATATAGTTCTTCATATTTTTGTCCCAGAGAAGGAGTAAACAATCTTGGCATTAGATGATCTTCAGGAAAAATGATCTATTGTAAAAAAAGAAATAAAGAAAAGGCATGCCAAAATTCGTTAAACCAGGTAAATGATTGCGCTAAAATTGGAGTCTGCAACTAAAAAGAAATTTGAATCTTTCCTTGAAGAAAGTCTACTAAAATAAAAGCCGTATCAACAACACTAAGGAGGTATAGTGGTTACTCACAGTGGTATCAAGTTTCCAACCAACTGCTGCTGCTGCAACTTCCATGCCAATGTAGCCACCACCGACAACAACAACTTTCTTTGCTTTCTCCTAAGAAATGCATTGTCCAGCATCAGCAGTGAAGCCAATACATATAATCATCGTCTCACATAATGTATACTTTGACTTATAATATTAGTTGCAAGTTGGCAAAACAATTACAAATTACCAATGATGAAATCAGCGAATTGGCATCTGCAACATCCCGGATATAGTGAACTCCTGGCAAGTTTCCTCCAATTTTATCTGGGAATCTGAAGCAAACGAGCAAAACAATTGTCATTTTGGCCATTAAAGAATTTAGATATCATTGTAGAAGTACATGATCTTGATTTACGACAGCTACAACATCTTGAGGAAACCAATTATTTGAAGGGAAAAACATCATTTCAACTTCTTGCAGATGGAAGTAATCTGTACATAAGAAACTACCAAATGTTGACAAACATGGAGAATATTTATATCCAATAAAACAAATTATAAAAGCAAAAGGTTTGGAGGAAACTTAATCTCACTCCAAGCAAGAGTCAAATGAGAATACTTTAGAGTTTTGCATTACAAGTCAACGGTAAAGGACATACAGACAGGCAAGCACGCCAGCAGCCTTCCAGTTTTGACAATAAGAAGCTAAAATTTTGTCCAACGAACTAAAGCACATAGCAGCTTGCATATTTTAAAGATTTATTTGTAAGAACTTATTCTATTTAATATGTGCTACTTCATGGGGGTATAGTTTCAAAGGCACAAGATAGTTCATTATTCAGTTTTCCTTTAATTCAATTCAGAGCTCTACCATCATAGTACTTGGACCAAAGAACATGTCAGTTTGGATTGAAGTTGATATTATTGGAATAGATGATAAGAGAGAAGGTATTTGAAAGTGGATATACCTGGAGGCAGTGCATCCAGTAGCAACTATTAGGGCGCCATACTTCAACAACTTTCCTGAATCTGTTGTCAAAGTTTGCTTTTCAACATCAATGTTGGTCACTGGATCTTCATAGATCATCTATTCGAAAGTAGATGATGTCAAGAAACACATATATCACCAAATCATACGCATATAATGTAGGCAGAGGTTACAAAAACATCTGAAAACAAATTTTCTGGAGAAAGGGAGTAATCTTTGAACAGTCTTCAAAAAGAACTCTCTAAAACCTCTTCCTTTTCTCAATGAACTATCCTCTTCATTGGAACTTGTAATGACACAGAATCGGTTACCAGATTAAGTCAGAAAATCAAATCCATAGTAGTTATACCAAATTTAATAGTACCATATTTAACAACGTTTGACCTTTTCCACTAATATGACACTTAATTTTTTGGCAAATTGGTAAACCACATTTCAACATTTTTTCAATAATTTCACAAGGTGCAAATTCCGGCATAGAAAATCCACATGGCACGTAGGATTTAATGTGAAAATACACGTGTAGTACATTTATGTGGAATTTTCATATGCATCAGATCCAGCGTGTCAAATGAATTTTCTGATGCCGGACTTCATGATCTATGATATTATTCGTAGGTCAAAAATCATGAAAAATATGGAACTTAACCCAAATTAGATAATGGCCAACTATTATCTCAAAATACTTTATATACCCATGTAATAAGAACATCCTAATAGAATTTTTTGAATTTTGCTCCTAAAATTGTTTTAAACTGCCCTATGTTATTTCTAATTCATTTTTACAAAATGTATACAATAGTTCCTCCTATAATCTATTGTTATTTGGACACGAATGTATTATATTACAAAAAAAATTGATGCATCGTGTAGAAATCGATGCACATATGACTTCTTCAGCCAACTATATCCAACAAATCAATAGCATTTACACCTTTTGATTTTATATATTTTACGTACTCTTAATAATAACATTTCTCACCTGCTCTTCAGTAAGACCAACTTGTCCAATAGGAGGCTGAGAAATGCAGCAATGCAGCAATGTCCAGTTTGACATAAAAAAAGGTTTTATAGTTTGACGATGACATTCAAATGCAGCAATGTCCAGTTTTGCCTTCTTAAATCTTAAAAGTCAACTGATGCTACTGGTATGGAACCAACACCTTAATAGAAATCCTTGGGCAGCTAAAAATTTCTACAATATTTAAAATGAACAGCTCTGACACACTTAAAATTGCTAAGAGACAGAGCACCCAACGAAAAGGAATATGTATGTACCTCTATCCCTTTCTCATTGTACCACTCAGGAGTCTGCCTTTCACCACCTGATCCAACACAAGTATGGAAACCCTAAAGTAACAAATGCAAACATTAATATCTAGAGAGAGAGAAAAATAGAAGACAAAACTAGAATTATCAAGGGATATTCAGAGTGAACATTGTGAAACATTTCCCAGATATACCATTGACATTGCATCTCTCTGATGAAGTTACATTTTTATAAAACTCGAGAACAATGATAGAAGGGTATGCTTATGCAGTCAGAATATACAGATCATATATCCATATTATTGTCAAATCAGAAATTAGATAATGACATTGTGCTCACCGGCAAACGTGCTGGTTTTTTATCCAACGGGAATAAATAGCCTTTTGTCAAAGCTGGACGCTCATAAGGTGCAAATGCCTGTATTTAAGAGCAAAATTCAACCTTAATATCATCAATGCAGTAAGTAATATGCTAGATAGGCAAACTCATGAAGATGATTATGTGCTACTTTTGAAAGTCCAAACCATTCAGATCTCTAATATGAGCTTGATTGTTTTCTTGCTAGTTCAGATGCTCGAAAATAATATTCCAAAGCTTTCTTATGTTCTTCATTACTTGTATGCATAATACCTATAATATACCATCTGATTTCTGAAATTTCCTTGTGCAAAAGTTTGAAATATTCAATGTTTCTTTTCAACACAGTCAAAGGGAAATACAGGTGCACTTAAATTAAGCTAATAATAAGTCTATTGTGCTTATTTATCAATCTCTAAACACACCTTGAGCTAATTCCAGATTTTTATAATGGCAAGGTGATAGCATATGAAGGGACATGAGAACAATTGCTGTTTTATAGCACTTTAAACTGATTAATTTACCTACTATTCCAAAGTTTATGATACTTAAATATAGGCAAAAACAGGGTGGACGCACACATAACCGTCATGTTAAAGACCAATTCACCTTATCATCCAATCATTTTCATTATGAAATAAAAACTAGCTAAGCTCACACAATACACAAAATTGCATAGTCTGATACTCCAAATGGAGAACCAAAACAGCACAGCAAAATGAAGTTTCTGGCCATATAATCAAATGAAAAAACCTCTTTGGAGACAACGCAGAGCTTTCCATCCGCCATTCCATGCTCAACAAAAGTCCGAGCCGCATAACCAGCTGCATTTCCACCTCCTACTATAACAAATCTGCAATCATAAACCAAAACAGTACATAACAGAGTGATTAACACAAATTCACCGAAAAAACAAATAGAGCAATTAGTTAGATGCAATAATCAAAAGGTAACTGTAATTACTCCCGATTTTCGTTGGCGAAAGACGAAGCTGAAACGGTGAATCTCCGGCGGAAATTAGCGGAACCAATGAAAGAAGGCTGAGAAATCTGATTCGGAGAAGCTAGCTGAGGACACCAGAGCGAAATCCCGTGCTTCAGCGACATCGCGTGCGAGATGCTCGACATTCTCGCTCTGCAAACTGCGAGGAGAGAGATGAAGCACGGAAAATAATTGAATATCGAGAAGTTGATTTGAGAGAGACGGAGGGCAGACCTGAAGAAGAAGACATTGGGATGCAGAGTAGATTATGTTTAAATATCTTTGCAATATAAAATTCAGTAGGATATTGGCTCTTTTGAAGATTCAAGAGCCATGGGTTTAGTAGTGTAGTGTGTGCGTGTATGGCGGCGATTGGCGGGGTGAAAGGGACGTCTGAAACAGTGGTAGCGACTTTCTCCGGTGATCAGGGATGGGCCGACATAATATTTTAGGATTTTCTTAATGCTATACTATCTCTCATTCCCAAACTTCTTCTTATTTTTCCCTTTTCTCCCGACTATTTTTAGACACTATCCCTAATAAATTATTATTTATTATTTTTATTTTATCAATTTATTTACTTAATATATTATATATAATTTACCATTATCTCAATTAATTAATATATCACTACTTTCAATATAGAATTATTTGTCCATTTACAACAAATTCAATTACTTTTTCTTTACTCACAACTAATTTAATAATATTTTCCTTAATACCCATGGCACTTTCTTCTAGAAAGAGACTTGGGAACAAAATATAAAAAAATTTATCTAATATTAATAAGTTGTAACTCATTTGCAACAGCTTAACTGTTTTTGGAGTATTCATATTTACATTTGTTCTTTTTATTTTTATTTTGAAATGTGCACTTATACTAGAAATCTCAAATATTTGTTATTAAATTAAGAAAGTATATAGTCATATAATCAAAATAAGCAAACAAACTCAATATTTGACTCACCTTCTTCATAAACACAAATTTTAGCCATTCTTTTAAATTTGGAACTTAACTACCCCTCACCCTCTTCTATCCGGATCCCCACTACAAACTCGGTCCACTCTCTAAACAATTCCAAAGCCAAAACTACTCTCTCTCTCTCTCTCTCTCAACACACATTATCTCTCTCTCTAAAAAAATTTAAACCTAGGCACTTGCTCTACTACTTAGTGTGTGATGCAATCCATGGAGGCCCAAGTTCCGTTCCATACGTGAGTTGATTTAATCGAGTTATTTATTTATTTTTATTTTGTTATTTTCGTGGGTTTATTTAGGATGCTCAAAATTGGGCATTAATTGAGTCAGTTTTTGATTTTATACCTTGTTTAGACTAGGGATTTGTTTCCTTATTAGATTAGAAGTTATTTTCCATGTTTAGTTTCCTAGTAGGGTTAGGATTCGCACACCCTATATATAGGGCTTGTTATGAACGAAAATTACACCTTAGCTTATTAATATAATTTTCGTGAGTTTTTATTCTCTCTTGAGAGTTTTCGAATTCTTCTTGGTTGTTCCAAGATGAGTTCAATTATCGACGTATCGGCGAGTCAATCATCCCTCGTCTGTGTGTCATTCATCGTCTCCAAATTGTTGTGTCAACATCACGTTGGATTATAAGGAATTCCAAATTCGCCTATTTCATTACGTGGGTTAGATTCAGAGGTTTTGGGATAATCCATCCATCCGTCGCTCAAGTCTTCCATTTGCGTGTCGAGATTCATATCATTTGGTATCAAGAGCCAGTCTTTTCAACCAGGTTCTTCCTATTTGAAATTTATTTTTTATTTTAGTTTTTTTTTTCGTTCAAATCAGATGTGTTCATAATCAGATCTTAAAAAAATCCGAAAAAAGCAAAAAATAAATCAGAAAATTATTAGTTTAGATTCATTTTAGATCCGTTCAGATTGGTTGCTAGTTTCTCTTTTGATTAACCATTATGAGTATGGCTGGATTCGATTTGACATATATATATGGTGGAAGAGATGCGGAGATTTGTAAAGAATGAGATTAAGCTTTTCCATGAGAGGTTAGATCGAATAGTGCAATCTTAGAAGAGCGAAACTCAAAAGTTGCTTCATCCACGTAGGCATCCTTACATGAGTTTGATAAAAGAAGAGAAGAAATCTTATGTGGAAGACTACAAGAACGCGTATCGACAATTTTGTAGCAGTATTCGAAGGCGGGGTGGAGCAAGTGATCGTGAGGATATCAAGTTGCAAAATATACCATCAATCTAAAAGAAACACGACCACAAATCAAATCTTGGAGGGAAGTGGGATAATTGGATCGTTGAAGAGAATCAGTCCTTGCCAAAGCAGATTTCCGCAGACATGTACAATTCCAATCGGAGAACTCATTGTCTGAATCAAAGTGAGATGGTGATTGAAGTTGATGGCATGGTTAATCCCATAGATGAGGAATGTCTTAATAAAAAAGAGATGGTGGTTGAAGTTGAAGCCGTGGCTGATCATGAAGATGAGGAATGTCCAAGGGAGTTGGTGCTCGAAGTTGATGTAGATGTTGATGTGAAAGATGATGAGGCTGATTCTGAGAAGCCGAAATTGGAGAATTCATGTGATGATGTGCTTGAAGTATCTAATCAAACTAATTTGGAGGCAAAAGCTTCGACACAAGCTAAGTGTGTTGACGAGGTGCAGCAAGAGAAGGTCTTCAAAGTTGCCACATCAATGATAATCAGGTACCATGGTCAAATGATGAAGTACACAGTATGGTTGTGCCAATGCAAGCTATATATATACGATTGGAGCAATCTTGGCTGTCTGCTAGAGAAGTGAAGCACGATGATAGTTTAAACAAGAACTTCTTCATGTTCAAGGATCACTAGGAGTTAGAATCGAAGAAGAAGAAGAAGAAGAAGAAGGTAGCACAAGGGAGAACAAATTTGGTCCAACATTCGTTTCTTGCAAGGAAAGAGGATTTGGTTTTTGATCCCGACATTTCGATTGACAACATGGATTTGAGGACAAATCCCTTTCAAGAGGAGGAGAATGATGCAATCCATGGAGGCCCAAGTTCCGTTCCATACGTGGGCTAATTTAATCGAGTCTTTTATTTGTTTTTATTTTGTTATTTTCGTAGATTTATTTAGGATAGCCGAAATTGGGCCTTAGTTGAGTCAGTTTTTGATTTTATACCTTGTTTAGACTAGGGATTTGTTTCCTTATTAGATTAGAAGTTATTTTCCATGTTTCCTAGTAGGGTTAGGATTAGCACACCCTATATATAGGGCTTGTTGAAAATTACACCTTAGCTTATTAATATAATTTTCGTGAGTTTTTATTCTCTCTTGAGAGTTTTCAAATTTTTCTTGGTTATTCCAAGACGAGTTCAATTATCGACGTATCGGCGAGTCAATTATCTCTCGTCTGTGTGTCATTCATTATCTCCGAATTGCTATGTCAACATCACATTGGATTATAGGGAATTCCAAATTCACCCATTTTATTCCGTGGGTTTGATTCAGAGGTTTTGAGATAATCCATCGATCCGTCGCTTAAGTCTTCCGTTTGTGTGTCGAGGTTCATATCAGCCTGAGCCCCACCGAAAATAAATTGGTGTCGGAGCACATGCTAGTATCTGATTTGAGAGGTAGGGTGAGATTCTGAGGACAACTTATAAAGAAAAGATTCGACCGGAATTGGACGACCAATCATGATTGGCGTATCTGCTGTTTTCATTAGGATTGAGTTTAGATGACATGAATTGACATTGTCGCTGTGCATCTCGAGGCTCAGCGCCAAATCGGGGAAACAGAGAAGATTGGCCTTGGAGCAGAAGTCGGGGAGTTGCGTCTACAACGAGTTTTGGTCAGCGAGCTTCGAGAAGGCGGCGGTCAGCGGCGACGCCTTGCAAGACAAGAACTCCGGCTTCGGCAAGTCGTTGGAGATCTGCTTCCTCCAGTAACGCATTACATAACCCTTGGGCGTAAATGGGCTTTCTCCGATAACCTGCATTGACAAAACAACAAGACATTTAATTGCACAGGTGTTCGATAAAATGCGTGAATGAACTAACAATAATGTAATAATAAAAAATAAATAAATACTAAATAAGATCGAAGTTTTGCCTGAGATCGAAGGCTTACATTGAGAGAAGAAATGGAATAGAAAGTGAGGAACAGATCTAGAGAGAGATAAGCACTCCTTATTTTCAATAGGATTGAGTTTAGATGATGCTAACTGCAGCTGTATTTTTCATTTTGAGTTGTAATTAAGTGTAAATTTTGATCTCTTGTGAGTGTGTTGGATTTTTTATTTTTTGATCTCTAGGTCTGTTTTTAATTGGTACTTTTGGCACAAATGACAATATTAGTACCAAAAGTACCAATAGAAATCACAAAAAAAAATAAATAATTTGGTACTTTTGGCACAAATGATTATATTAGTGTCAAAAGTACCAAAAGAAATCGTATAAAAAAGCAAATAATTTGGTATTTTTGCACAAATTATAACATTAATGACAAACGTATCAACCAAAATCACAACAAAAAAAACAAAGTAATTTGGTATTTTTGGCACAAATGAGAATATTAGTGTCAAAAGTACCAACAGAAATCACAAAACAAAATCCAAAGTATCTGATACTTTTGGCTCAAATTATGATATTAGTGCCAAAAGTACCAACATATATTGTAAAAAAAAAACAAAGTAATTTGATACTTTTGGCACAAATGATAATATTAGTGCCAAAAGTACCAGTAGAAATTGAAAAAAAAATCAAGTAATTTGGTACTTTTGGCACAAATGATAATATTAGTGTCAAAAGTACCAATATAAATAAAAAAAAAATAATCTAAGTAATTTGGTACTTTTGGCACTAATATTATAATTTGTGGCAAAAGAACCATGGCGTAAAACTTGTGCCAAATGTCCGTCCAAATAGTACTTATCAAGTATAAAAAAATAAATGTTCATTATATAAATAGAATTTTATTACATTTTTCCTTAGGGTTTAGATTCCCCAATTAGAGTTTAAATTATATATTATATTGCGGAATACATTTGTAGTTGTGAGTAGTCAATTCTTAGTGGAAGTCGTTTTGAGAGTCGATATATTGTCTAGTACTTTAGGCATGAATGATTGTACAATTTAATCATCGATGAAAGTTTTTTTGGTACTTTTGACACTAATATTGTCATTTGTGCCAAAAGTTCCAAAATATTTGATAAATAACATGAATAAGATGTTTAAGTATTGTTGGTACTTTTGGCACTAATATGTCATTTGTGTCAAAAGTACCAACAGAAATCACAAAAAAAAGCTAATTAATTTGGTACTTTTGGCACATATTATAACATTAGTGTCAAAAGTACCAACAAAAAGCACAGAAAAAATACTAAGTAATTTGGTACTTTTGGCACTAATGACAATATTTGTGCCAAAAGTGCCAATAGAAAGCACAAAAAAAATACTAAGTACTTTGGTACTTTGACACTCATGACCATATTAGAGCCAAAAGTGTCTGATCCCTTGTACCCGAATCCGACCCAACCTGCGCCCTGACCCGACCCGCGCGCCCTTCATTAAGGGTATTTTTGTTCCAAATTAAAAAAAAAAAAAGAATTGGCTAAAATTTGTATTTTTAAAGAGGGTGGATCAAATTTGAGTTTTATTGCTCAATATAGCTATATCAAAATTTGACTCTTAAATTAACTCATAAAGCTTCCCCTATATTATTTATAGCCCCAATGTTATGAATAGATACCAGATCTTCTATTTTGTACTAATTAATTATTTATAAATTGTGGGCCCAACTAAATTTGTAATCTAAAAAGATTTAAGGAGGTTTAAATTTATGGACGATTATAGCAAGATGTAAATATTTTTTGGGGCTACACAATTTAAAAGATATGCTGGATGAATATTTTAGCATACTTTTTATCATTTTAGTCTCAATTTAAAGTTAAAATTGATTTTGAATGATTTGCTGGGAATGCTCTCAGTCAAGTAAATTAATAATTTTAGTCTGATCTTAATATAATACTAATTTTTAATTGATAATATAATTTTGTGAAAATCCTTATCAATTACTATAATTTTCAGTGTCAAAAAAGAGAAAGTGGAGAAAAATTCATCATTGAACCGAAATTTTTACAAAAATGATGTGAAAATCATCATCGACAAAATCATTACTCATGAAACAATGTCATTTAAGCACATGTGGCTGGCACATGTCAATTAAATTTGTTAATGTGACATGTCAATTAAATTTGTTAATGCGACTTTCTGGTGTCTAAAATTAATAATTGGCTATAATTATCACAATGAATTTATCGGACTGAAAATTAATAATATGCTAAAGTTGGGCTGGAAAGCGTCTCGTTGCACATTTATTACATGAACAATACTTTTGTATTTGGTGTGATTAACGTGGACAGTTACGATTATGTCGTCTACGGGGACCTTTTTGTGTAATGTTCATTGCATTGATTAAAGCACAAGTAGTCACGGTAGACATTTTTTGAACTAAGGTGAATCAAATATTCTCATTAATTGTAATTGCCTTATTTCCTCCTCCTTTTCGAATGAGGAAACGATATGCCTTATTTCCTCTTTTTATGCCTAACATTGTCCATTTTGTCAAAACTATGTATTGGAAAAATTAATAAGGTTTCGATTTCTACCAAAACTCAACTGACCCAAATCGAGTAGATTAGCCTTTAGCTAGAGCTCACTGTTTGAGTGTAAGGATTTTATTTTTACAGATTGAGCTGAAGAAGTCAGCTAAAACCATGGCAAACTAAATCATGTCAAAGGACCACTCAGTCGACTCCAGAACTAACTATACAGTTAGTCATCCAACTATGTTTGGTAATATAGCAGTCGCGAGTGTTGAAGTCTGAAGAAGAAGACTGGACTTGAATTCAAAATTCAAATAACACGAAGTAGAGACAGGCTGGAACTTTCCTTATTTGGACCGACAGTGAAGACATGTGGAAAAGCAAGACTCACAATTACCATTTTAGGAAAGTTTGTAGAGTAGGTGAGGAAGTCATCCCTTTCATGGCAGAGGTTAAATGACTCTTTGCTACGGCTAGTTCGACCTCTCCCTCTATAAATAGAGGTCTTTCTCCATGCGTGAAGACTACTAACAACGCACAAGATTTACAAGCAAGAAATCCTACGCAAAACTCCCAGCAAGAAAAAGTCTTAAGTGTTTGAAGTCGAATAACAGAGAGTCTCATTCTCCTCCTTGTGCTTCCTTCAAGAGTTAAAAGGTTTTAAAATCCTACTGGTGTATTCCTCCCGTACACCAGTTAACTCGTTACCAGAACCATCAAGTGGTGTCAGAGAAGTGGTTTAAAAGACGATTGTGCCTCTTTCACTAGGTGTGAGGTGGTCAACTGAACAAATATTTAAAAATCTTTTGTGCATTCTGTTACTTTTTTTCTTGTATGTTTTCTCTTGTTTGTTTTACAGGATGATGAACCCTACGCTTGTAGGAAACCTGCCAAAGTTCACTGTGGATGATTACTCCACATGGAAGTTCAAACTAAAGATGTTACTGACAGTCAAGCATCTGAGGATGTGGGAAACCATCTCTCTTGGCCACATCCAGATCAAGGAGGAAAGTCACAGTTCCATCTCCAACCCCAAGTTCTGGAGTACAAAAATGGAACTGAAGGATCCGGAGCTCCAAGGAAAGAGCCCTTGCTCAGCTAGATAACATCGCCAAAAATGTCATCTCAGCAACTGTAGGCCAGACCTATCTACCAAAGATCGTTTCTTGCAAATAAGTTCACCTTGGCTTGCCAGAAGTACGAGAACTTCACTTCAGCTGATAGATGAAACCATTGATAAAATGGTGCTGAGATTCACAGATATCACATGGATATTGAGAGTGTCAGGAAGGGCAATTACTCTCAGCGGGAGATGAACTTAAAAGTTCTCTCAGCACTTGGCTTTGACTAGTCAGTTCACCGGGTGTTTCATCAAAATCGGACTGACCTCAGCTTATTAAAGATGGAGAAGTTGTTCTCCACTCTAAAGGCTAATGAGTATGACATTCAAAGGTTAAAGCAATCTCAACAGCAACCATGTGACCCTTGGAGCAAAGCTCAAGGACCAAGAATGTCAGGCATATCTAAATTTTCCTGACCCTATAGATCAGCCGACTTGTCAGTCAGAGACAAACTGAGTCGAAGCGATCTCCAAAAAAAGATCGACGAAACAAAAACAGATGGAGGAGATAAACTCCAAGTTGGAACAATACCGAAGAATGTCCAAGAACAGGTGCAACTCTGGAGAATCTTCTTCCAAGACTCAAGCATATGGATGCGTTGAGTATGGAAACAGTTCAAGATGGACTGTCCAGATCTCCCCAAAAAGGATAGAGATGCCCTCCGAGCCAAAGCCAAGGATAAACCAAGGCAATGATCGTCGAGGAAGAAGCCCGATACTGAACTGTTCACGGATACACATAATGATGAGACCGATTCTCTATCAAGCTCGGCAGGATAGGACAAATGTCTCATGGGCACTACCAGAAGAATCTACTGGCGAGGTAAATTCTTCTTACCAACCTAATTTCATTATTCTTGTAGCTAACCAATGTGCATGAGAATTGAAAGAAGATATCTGTCCATCTTGGGATGAGATAGAACAATCAAGTAGGGTGTGTGATGCCCAAACTGCTCAGTGTAAGGCACTTCGAGCTGAGTTCGATCTGATGAGCAACGAGCTGAATCAAAAGGACTTGGAGATTGAGAGACTGACAGAGTTGAATAAGAAGCTCCAAGAAGAAATTGCTCAGGCTCCCAGCAATCAGGTGATCAACTTGACGAAGATGACACGGACATAGGCGGACTATATCTCTCAACTGCAAATGGAACTAAACTTTTAAATGAGAATATTATCTTCTCCATGCATGAAGTTCGGCACTTGAAAGCATGATTAGTCAACAGAGACCTCCGAACTGCATAGAAGTACTTGGATACAATCCAGAGTTGGACACTGGGATGAAGCCAGGAACTTTTGTCAAAGCTGGACAAAATCCAACTGAGGAAACCACAAGTTCAACCTACCTCAGTTGAAACTACATTTCAAGAGACTCAAGTTATCCTTCCGACTATTGAGACTTCTGTAGTGGATAAGGGAAAGAAGGTTCAAGCAAATGAACCTAAAACTGACGGTGCTGGAACCTCAAAGATGCTGAGAAATCTGGAAGAAAGTCTAGAACCCGAGATTGCAGAGCGAGGGGAAAGACTCAACAAAGGCCAACGCAACCAAGGCAAACACAGCCCAGGCGCGGACCAAATCATGCAGCTCTGATATGTTTTTGAATCGATCAAAAGTCAGATCTTGTACAGTAAATGAGGCTAATGATTGTTAAAGTATGAAGTATAAGGATTTCTAGAATGATATATTACATGTTTACATGTTCACTGTACAGTAAATTATGGATCCTTCAAAGATGGCTACTTAAACTAATTTTCTGCACGTCACCTATCTGTAGAAATGTCTTAAGGTAGTTGTCACTTATAATTGTCATGCTTATAATATTTTATGATTTTTACATCGTATAATGACTCGAATAATGACTCGAATATATGAACGTATATGCTAAGTATTTTTGTAAACATGAATTGTAAGTGTATTAGTTGTTTTTAGTCTTTTTGGCTAATGTTCTAGGTTCAAATTGTCTATTTGAACAAAAGTAATTAATGAGGAAATGCCTAAGTGAGAGTTTGCTAAATAAGAATATCTTTATGATGGACATTCTAAGAGCTGGATGCATCTTGAGGTTAATAAAGGATGATAATCATTTCTTAAGCAATTATTTGATAAACAAATAAATTATTTATTTTTGAAATTACAATATGTGAATCTATGACGTGAGTTACATGAGCTCTTATGTACATTATTTGACATAGCATGCTTATCAAATTGCATTGTCAAAATCTTGGGTCCGTAATTATGATTTAAAAAACACGAGGAGATCCTCGTTGATTTTTTTTTTAAATTTAGATTAAGGGTTAAATCGGGAATGGGTAGACCTAGGATATTGTTATAAGGCGTTAATCTTCTCCTTGAATTAAAGGCCTAAGATTGTTAAGACCGTCTTGTAGGAGACTTTGGCAATAGAATTGAAGGACCAGACTTATCTCTTCGGAAATGAAAGGTAGGTTATCCTATTTTCAAGTGTGGGTTAGATTCCCATGAGGGTAACATTTCGGGTTATTAAGCTGGATACTTTTTGTTAAATTGATATGCATTCTTAATGTTTTTTATGCTCAATTGCTTGTGGTTTTACCAAGTATGAGACATGTTATATTACACGATCGACCTTGAGCTCCGTACAAGCCAAGGTAGTGCGCACAAGAAGTTGTGACGGTTCGTATAAAGGGAGTGTCTCCCCTCTATTTAAACCAGAATGGTAACCCAAGAATGTGAGAAGCTTTGATACGAGTACTCGTGTTGACATTCAAAATTGTTTTGCTTATGTTTTTGCTAGAGTTTCCTTTCCCGTAAGTATTGAAGCATGCAATATTCTTTTCAAATATTTTTTCAAAGAGGGGCACGGAACCACTGAGTGCTTTTGTACTCAGCCCACAACATTGTTTTCCCTAATGTAGGTTGAATAATGGGGAGGTTGAGGAGGTGATTCATTGTTGTCAAGCGTATGTTGGGTGACGGCCTTGCGGGTCATCATCACCGGCTCTATGTCTTTTGTTAGTCTAGGTGACTTGTTTGTATTATTGTTAATCCCTAAACTTTGTTACCCTCATTTTAACCTCAACTATCTCTTATTTACAGTGTCCTCATACATCGACCCCAATTATGTCAAGATAGGGCAAATGTTGTTTAAAATAATCACCCACCTCAACTCCTTTTAATCCTACTCTTATGCTCAATTAATATCAATAACCAACTCTTTCCGCTCTCAATCATATTTAGTTCGAGCTCATATTCAATTTAAGTCTTTACGGTTTCATGAAAACTGTGGTGGCCCATCCGATCCATATAGGCCCGGGTGGCTGGGCGTTACAAGCTCACTATCAATCAAGATGACATCCGAACTCGAACAACCCTAAACTCTATCAACAATCATATCCAGCTCAACCTCAGTTGATGAGACCGGACCTAGCACTGAAGCATTAAACCCAGAATTGCAGCTTGGATGGTCCAGTGACGAGATTAAAATCCAAGAAGCTGCAAGGTTATTTCCAGTGCTATCTTCAGAAAAAGTTGAAGGACGATAGAGCTAAATCCCGACAGTACAAGTTGGTGAATTTTATAAGCATCGAGGAGGGCAACTAGGCCATTTGATTTAATTATTTTATCCAGGTCTACATTTTGTTTTATTCAATTTTAATTAGAGCCCAATTACTACAATTCGTTTAGGCGTATTGGGCCCATGGATTTATTTATTTTACAAGTTTAGCTAGTTCGAAATTTCCAAGCCCAAGACATGTTAATTTCGAAACCTAGCTTAGGAACTAGTCTAGTATTTATATTATTTTCGGATTTACTGTTCACAGACTTGTTTTGAATGAAAAATTGATTCGTTTTCAGCATTGTCTGATGTGTTTTACAAAGCACACAAACCCTTAGTTCTTGGTAGGATTCGATTTTGGCATCTTTGAATATGAAATTCTATAGTTCGTTCGTGATCTTGTGTGGGTCTCGATGTTAACTACGCCGCCGGAGAATTGCTTCTGTGATACGTGTTTCAATCGTTTCGTCGATTCGGGGTCCATATTGAGGTAAATCTCCAATCTATTTCCGACTTCCCTTTTGTGCTCTTCGATCACCAATCATGCCTTCTTATCATCATCATACTTCGTTCATAAAACCCCAACCATTCCCCATCTTCATCGCCATCACCAAACCCTAAATCGAACCAGATGAGCACCGTGCGTTTTTGAGTTCGACTGGTGCGAATTTGCTGATTTTTTTGGGTATGTTGTTCGTGACTACAATTTTGTAAGTCGTGTAAAAATTTGAGCTAATCGGAGTTGATTTGCTATAGATTCCAATCATGTTATTTTCTAGGGTTTTAATCGATAGATTGGTCTTTGTCTTGTGTTTTGTTCAGTTCCTTGTTCAATTTTCGATTTAGATTGGTTTGATAAGTGTTTTAACCTCTATTAATTCAGCTTGTAATTAGATTGAATCAACCCTCTCAGTTGTACGTGTGTTTTGAGGTCTTGCTTTCCACATGTTCGTTGGCCCGTATCATTCTAGTACCTAGCATATATATCAGGGAATGGAAACTTCAGTGATCAGTATCATGATCCAAGTTATCCTCAGTACGGATATGTACATTGGAGCGCAACAGTTTGGGTCTCCTCCCAGACAATACTCACCCAGAAGAAATCAATCAAGTCCACAAGGTCGTATCCAATAAGCTCCAAAAGGAAAACATCCACCAAAGAATTGGACTGTTAGAAGCACCAATGAACAATCATGTTAGCAGTCTATATGGATATAGACGGAAAGATTCTGTGAACTGACCCACCACATTTCAGATCTTCAAGGAAACCACCACAAGTCACTAACTAGCCAGGACCAACCTGAGTTTCAGATCATTCTCTGATTGCACTTCTTTTTCCATCTTTTGACTTGATGCTTCATCATTGATCACCTACGTACCTACACACACCAAACACCAAACACCAAACATACAGCCACCATACTCGTGGCAATCAGGCACAAATAATAACACAAAAAAATGAACTAACAACTCCCCCATACTTTAACATTTTGCTTGTCCTCAAGCAAACAAAAGAAATGTAGTGTGAATCGAAACAATAATACCCCAAATCAAACACACTACCTTTCCTACACAAAGTACCATAATCAACCAATGCCAACTCAAATGAAATGAAATCTAACCAAGTATGTTACTCGTCAAATAGAATTATCAATCCGATCAAACTGCAGCCCATTCTTAAAACTCTCTACTTCGTCAATTACCTTTACCAGAAAGTCTTCGAATTAACAAAACATTAACATTAAATGAGGAATATAAGGATGAATCAAGGAGACAAATCATTAGGTTCAAGCCATCAGATTTTAAATCTGAGTCTCCTAATGTGGTTTCCCATACTCATCATTTGAATTTCCAAATGAGAGGAGTAGAATCTCAAATCCACCTTATTTATATCCTCGTTTTTTTTGGTTGAGTAGATTAGGATATTTTCATGAGGTTTAATCTTCGAAGATTCTTCAAAGCCTCCTCGCATGGTTTCTCATGCTCATTAATCATGCCTTACAAAGACAACGAATAAGAGGAGCAGAATCCACACTACTCAACATTTTCTACTTTTATTTGCTTATTTACAAAGAAGACAATCATCTAGGCAACCAACGAAGCAGACATTTATCAAAAGGGTCACAATTATCACATCAATCAAATTCATCAATGACATACCTCACAACAGTGGTAATCAATCAATTTCACTTAAATTGACATCAATAAACTAGGTTCTCATGATTGAAGGAAAGTCATGTATTCTCAATCGATAAGCATAAGGTTCCAATTCAAAAGTTCCAATTCAAGCAAACATATCATTAGCTGTCACACCCCGACTCCCGAGGTGCGACAATACGAACACTAACACTAAAACCATCCATCGCTCAACTCAAATAAGGGAAACATGCTCGGGAAAATAAGGGAATATCAACGAAAAGCGGTAACATTCAAGACATGCTTTCAAAGATATATCAAATCAACCAACGAGCATGAATAATTTACATATCAAGTTCGAATGGGAACAAGTATTTCAAGTCAACGAGAACGAGATTCATAAAAAATAGGAATTAGTATCGAGCACATGGCTTGAAATTAGAACATGTATCAGAGTATAATATCCAAAAGACTTCAATAATCAAAAGCATTGTATTGCAGCGGAATTCTCGACTCAATCCCAACAACTACATGTATGAAGACATGCAATTGCCAGTCTAACTTTTGACTCGATCAACAAAACATATATCACACCACACCACACCACCAAGCTGTCCTCTCCATCCACATACCGCTAACATGCACGTTTAGAAATACATGCAGGGCTGAGTACTTCGTACTCAGTGAACACATGCCAAAAACTTTTGAAACTTTGCTCTTAGAGCTATATCAATTGAATATTGCCTTGCCGTAGCATTACAAGTATTTATGCAATGAAAACAGTTTTACTTGTGAATGCAAAATCATTTTCTTTTCGAATAGACTGCGCAGTCAAAATAATTATATATATACATCAAACAGTATGTATCATCTACCACATCATTCATCTATCTGTGTCGAGAAGTAGGCCTCCTTCTCAAACACTGTGACCGGCCCAAACGAAGCAAGACTCACAGTCACCATCAAACAATTCATATACCACACGTGGGTTTCCTGCCTTTCACAGGACAATAGTATTTTATTCAAGCAGATGATAAAACATACCAAACATCATAAAATCGGCAAGTCAATTGAATTTAAAACTCACATCATAATAATAATATTCAATAACCAAATAATGATAGCATTCATCGGAGTTTTGGTTTCAGAAAAGCCCACCTTACTTCCGTCGATTAGCTAGGCGGCTTACTCTTTCTTCGTCCTTGCTACTTCTCCGTCCCGCTCGGTCCTTTATATTTTGACATCGATAAAAGAAGTAAGACACGAAGCTTAAGACGTAAAGTAGATGTTTGTTTCAACTGAAGGACTTCTACTTGACTCGTCTCTCTCTATTTCTATCTTTTCTAAGACAATCTCGATTCTCGACTTTCTCGTCCTCGGTTCTCACTCTACTCAGTTACTAATTATTGCATCTAGTATTCTTGCTTCTAAATCATTATCACTTGCTTGCTAATACTTAGCATTTCTGTGAATTAAAGAAACGTTAATTGACTAAACTTCATTATTCGATTCCTTACTCACATTCTCAATTATATACTCGATTATGTGAACATCATTCACGTCATGAGCACACATTCTCAACAATTTGAACAATCATTTCATTATAATCAAAGCATAAATATTTCACTCAAGCATATAGATTCAATTAAGCATATTCAATATATTTAATCACACAAGTCTACTTAAACGAATTTAATTCAACATAGAATTTCAATCAATCATTATAACTCAAGTTGGAATCTAAATAAACATATTATCTTAAACTCGATTCATACTTCAAGTCACATTAACAATTACTCGTCATTACTCGACTCTAATTTTGGAAAAGACATTAATTCAAATAATAAAAGTTTTCTTAGATTAAAACTCAAATAATCATTTAATTTCTCAATATACGATGCTATTTCCAAAGACGTCGTCTTTTCTCAATTACTTATACGTATTCGCATACGTACTGTATTACTTATGCTTCTATTACTATTTCTCTTTTTCTTTTAATTAAACTCTTATTGAAATAAAAATTCATTTTCTATTTATGGCTCGACTCTTATCTTCGACTCAAAATTCGATTCTTAAACTATTACTCGATAACTTGTATTTTTCATTTAACATTCAAAACTCGACAATTTTCCCGACTCCTTTTTAATTAAATTATTTGGAAACTAAACTCGATTATCACGAAATATTCATCACTCGTCATAATATAAACAATTACTCAAACAATTATCATTTATAAACTCGATTCTCAAAACAACTCTTATTAACTCTTATTCTCTTAGTTTGTCTTACTCGACTTATCTCTTTATTTATTTTCTAAGCTCGACTCAACTCATTATTATTATTTCCCATTAATTCTTATTTAATGAAGAAATTCTTATTTTAGTTATTTTGCTCTAACTTTATTATTAAACTTTAAATTTCTCGATTAATTTAATATCATTCGGATAATTAACTCATACTCGGTTTAAAGCTTCTCGTTAATTACTTATACTCAACTCTATTATTATTTATTATCCTCATTATTTCTCGTTTATTCAAACGACTTAATTCTCAATTTCTCGACTCAAATTTCATACTTGTTTTATAACTCTATTTCTTTAATTCTATCTCGTCTTCTATTTCTCATTTATTACGACTTCTAATTCATCGTATTTATTTCTCGATTATCAATTTTTCTAATCTCGATTTATTTAACTCGATTAACTTTTTCTCTTAATCTTTAATTATTTAATAAAGGAATTACCTTCCTTTATTATTTTCTAATTTATGACTCATTTCTCAAATTAATTATTTTTCTTTTTATTTTTTCTTTAATTTTATTCCAACAAATATCTTGAATATTTTATTATTTTAATAATTAATTTCTTTTAGAATTAATTTTAATGATCTATAAATCTTCAAATAAAACACCAAGAACACCTAGAACACCAAGAACACATATTCAAAAACTCATATTTTTCACCAAGAACACCTAGAACACACACTAGGTATCCTTCTTATTTTCTTCGATTTCTACCTCTTTTTATGCTTAAAACTTCATTCTTTTCATCTCATTTAATTCTACTAACATCTAATATTCAAATTTTCACATAACATGCTCTTAAACATCATACTATCAAAATAATCAATTCTTCAAAAATCATTACAACATCATAAACTTCAAAATATCATAAAAATTATTTTTTCTTCTAAACATGCATATATATTTCGATTTTCCTCAAATAACATCATAAGAGATTAAATCATCATATACTCATAATCATAGCATGCTTGTAACATCATCAAATTATCAACAAAATAATCAAAATAAATTTCTTCCTCCTTGGCATAAAAATCTCGGCATTTATAGAAATTTTTAGGCAAATAATTTCTCAAATTTTCATGCATATATACTCATTCAAAAAACACTCATAAACACATATCAAACATCAAACTATCAAATACTCAACAAAATCAAATTTTCCTATTTTTCTCCTAATTTTCGGTTTTAATCAAAATTTTAGGGAATTAATATTTCTTTCTCTTTTAATCAAACATAAATTCCTAGGCTTGATTTCCTATCGATTTCTTCACTCGAATCTCACATCGAATCTCATATCAAAATCCCTAGTTTTTGCCTAAGCATAATTTAAATCATGCATGTATGTTTTTCTTTAGAGATTAGGGAGATTACATATATACAAGAAATCCAATAAATAAACCTACTTCAAAATAATTAAATGGATGCTTTTCTCTTGAATCTCTTGGACCGAAAATGAACAAGATTAGGGCTCAAACTCTTGGCTTCGAATTTCCATGGTTGAATCCACCTTAATCCTCAAGAAAAAGGAAACAAAAATTAATCATCCACACTAGGGCATAAGTGCCGAAATTTTTACGAAAAATAGAGGGATGATTGTTTTGATTTCAAGCTCAAGAGTTTGAAGGATTATTACCTTTCTCTTTAGAGTATGAAAGAACTAGGTAGATGATGATGGAAATCTCTTGATCTTGAAGGCTTGAAGCTTGAAACTTGAAGCTTTAATGGAGGATTTCCAACTTTGTGTTGTGTGTGTGTGTGATCGGCAAAGAGGGGAAGAGAGATGAGAGGATTTTTTTTTCTTTCCTCTTTGAGAGTTATCGAGAGAGAGAGAGAAAGAGAGCTTGAGAGAGAGAGTAGAAAGGTTGAGAGAGAAAATGATATGATGAATGAGGAAATAATGAAATGAAGTATGTTAAGAAAAGAATATCATGATTATATTCTCAAATAGGTGTTGAATTTAGGATAGCTAGAGAGAGATTAGGGAGAGAGAGGAGAGTGATGTTGGTGGGAGGGAGAGAGGGGAGAGATTCTCTTTAACAGATAAAATTTTACCCGGTTGAGAAAGTTTTCCGGATAAAAAGTCCGTATTATTTCATTTATACTGAAAACGGCTCTAATCTCTCCTCGTCTCGTTTCCGACACTAGAAACATCTCAAACCTATCTCATGTCCCATTAAATAAATCAAGGATTCCGATTATCTAATTTTTAGGTCAAAATTCCAAGTAACGAAGAAAACCTAAAAATTAATCGGCTAATTAATCCGTTAAGGATTAAATTCCTATAATTCTCTCATGTGATCTCGGATAAGCTTCTAACATATCTCAAGGGTCTTAGAATGAATTCTAAATTCAAAAGACTCTAATTAGGTCAAATTCTAAGTTCGTTGGTGAATAGCATTTTCTCGGTTATCGTTACTATTTACTCAAAAGTAAAAATTCTCGGAATTCTCTGAAATTCATACTCATGCTCAAACTCATATAAATAAGCTCAATCAATGCATCACATCCTCAATTCGAGTAATTTAAACACATAAGTTCATGTTAAAGCACATAGGGGCATTTTAGTCTTTTCACAAATTTTCTTTTTCCTTAGAAAAATTTTATCACTCAAAACTTGATAATTAAGCATATCAACTCATTTAGAACTCACTTAAGGACTTATGAAAGCTCGGGGTATTACATTAGCCTTACTTGAGACAATCAAAATGCTAGACTCAAAAATATAAAACAACTCATACCATTGCCAAAACAACCCCTCCCCCCCCTCCCCCCGAAAATGAGCAATGTCTTCATAGCTCAATAAAAGTAATGAAGAGCAATAAAGAACTTTCCTGAAAGAACATCCAGCAATGGCAAGAGGTGGAAAGAAATAGACAACACGAAACCCTGAAAGACAAATAGCAAAGGGAAATGGAAAACAAAACACAAAAACACAAAATGAAGAACAACTCACACTAAAACGACAAAAGAAAAAAAAGAAAATATACACAACAGTAGTGACTAGTGAGAAGTCACTACTGATCAGACCCATGTGGTGGTGGTGGTGGTGGATAAAATACCGTCCATGCATCCCATTGTGCTTGCAAAGAAGCAATCTGTTGATCTTGAGCATCAAAACGACGGCCAACCTCCTGTCAAAACTTCCCCAAAGATACATTATAACCATCATACCGCGTCTACATTTCCTGGTGAAACTCTCCAAAAGAGGTATCAAAATAATTCTGAAATGACTGTAAATCATTCCAAAATTGTTAATAAGCAAAAGCCGGTGAAAACATAGGTGGTGGATGCTCGGTGTGATCTTCTTCCGCACTATCTTCGACTATAGTACCAGATGGGCCAGCTTCAGAGGTAGGAATAGGAGGTTGATGTCCCTTGGCAATTTCTATATTAATGTAGTCCTTAACACAATAACGTTCAACATGAGGAACAATGGTATGTCGATCTGATATAAATGTGCCACCCTTAAACTCACTATAATCAATATAGTATGGAGTGAGCAGTTTTTGGCCGGGGACAGAAGCAACTGTTGCATTCACCGACCCAAAATGGATCACTAACCCAGTAATGATTGGGCAAAAGGAAGCATGAGCCTTAGGCTTATTTTGCATTCGAACCATGGCATTCCAAATGAAACTGGTAATACACACGGGAACCTTATGCACAACACATGACAACAGAAAAACCTCATTTTGATTCACCTTGTTGGCCTGCTCCTTTTCCAAAACATTGTAAGCCAAAAACTTATGCATGATGGCAAGTGCTGGATTCCGAATAAAGCCATTAGGCATACCAGAAGAAGACCAATTTTTAAACCCAGTCAATTCATGCCAGCTTTGATTAATATTAAATGTAAGTGTTTTTTTTCTTTTCCCTATTAGTAGGAAAACCAAACACCTGCTTCATCTTAGCCAATGTGACTGGAAATTCCCTGTCCATCATTCTAACTGTAATTTTTCTTGTCCGCACTCAAGAGCATAGAAGTCAAAAATTCATACGTCAACGGGCCGTAACCCACATACTCAACTCGAGCTAAAGTTTCTAATCCCAATTTTTTAAAATATGTGGCAACTTTAGCATCAAGTTTAAGACTCTTCATCAATTCTCAATCAATATAACACGGGTTAGTGATTTTAGACTTATTAAACTTATGAGCAAGTGCACCTTCAAAATCAGAGTAAATCTCAAATGGAGTGGAATACTGAGTTGTACAATTAACCTGTTCTTGCTCATGTTCGGAGTCTCCCATCTTATCATCGAATTCTTCTTCTGGTAGTGGGTTTTTAGTGCGAACCATTCTAACAACTGAAGAATCAACGGTGGCGGAAATCTGCACGGTATATGTGAACTGAGCGGCGGTGGCAGGTGAGCGGTGGCTAGCGATCGGTGGAATTGAGTGAACGCGAAACTTTGAGCGGCTGTGGATTTTGAGCAATGGTGGCAAGTGAGCAAAAATTATCGTGGTCAATTAATCAAATGGGAAAAATTGTTGAAGGAAGAAAGACAGCAGTAGATGGTTTTAAGTGGTGGAGGGGTTGAACATTGGTGGGACAGAGCGGTGGTGAATTTATGTTTGAAGGATAAATTTCTGAAGTAAATTAGAAAGTGAATCGATGGTGAATATGGTTTGGAAGAGAGAGAAACTGCTGGTGAAAAATTAAGAAGGAAAATGGGCGGATGAAATTAGGGCACGACGAAACACCCTTTTATAATGGGGATTCCAGCGCCCGCTGTATTTTCAGCACCTGCGGAAATAGTTCACCGAGAATCAACCCAGCGACTGCGGTGTTTCCAGCGAGCTCGGAAGTGGTTGGTGAGACTTGACCCAGTGGCTGCGGTGTTTCCAACGAGCACGGGTTTTTCTCTTAAGTAGTGAAAACACGCCCGCTCAATCTCCTGCACTGGATAAAAAATTTCAGCGTAAATTCACTCAACGTCTGTTCAATTTCCGTAAGCACGGGATTGAGTTCTTAAGCATAGGTCAGTTCCCGCTCAATCTCCAATGTGAGATGAAAACCAACACTATTCTCTCTTTGTCAGTAAAATCTCTGCAGAATTAGTGAAACACAGCAACAACCAAAATACAAACTGTAATACCCCAGAATTTCCGTACGATCTTAAAAATTTAAAGTTAATAATAAAAATGGCTTTGCACGCCTAAGTTTACGATTCTGAATTCTAAGACCAACGGTGAAATCCGTTTCCGAAAATAAATTACGGAAGTCAGTTAGACGACTACTGTATTTATTTAGGGTTATCGCGTACAAAAATTTTTAGTTCTTGAACTCAGAACGGAAAACCGTCTGATTTTTACATTCACGAAATCGCGATACGAACTCGCCCGAGAAAGTTTGTTTTTATGATTTTCCGGACGAAACTCGGACTGTGTCGTCCCGAGTTTTCGTCGGAATTAAAATTTTAAATATTACTTTCCGATTAGGTTAAATACGTGAGAATTTTTGGATGAATCGGAATTTGACGATTTTGTGCCGAGCTACGTTTTTCGTTGTTCGATTTCCGTAACGTCGTATCGCGTCAGAAAAGCGCGTAATTTCTCTTCCCTTCCCTCTCATGACCGACTTTGCCACTCTCTCTTAAGCTTGATATTTTGATTTTCATATAGTATTAACTTAGTGACTATTGTCCTTTTAATTTCTACTTTACACCTAATGCTAATTAGAAATATCTAACATAGTTAGTCTTCATCTTCCTTGTTCTTTCCCCCCAAAAACCGAACCCACACACACATACATTTACTCTCTCTTTGTTCTTCACTTCACCATTGAAGACATCAAGTTCTTGGACAAGAAAAATCACACAAGTCTCTAATCCTCCATCAAAGTCTATTTCTTCCTTTAGTAAAGCTCAAGGTAATCTTCTCCTCTTCATTTCTATCCATTCCAAATCCATTTCTTTTTATTTTTTCATATGGATCGAAAATTTAGGATGAAGGGAATTAGATGTTTTGATCTCCAATTAGTGTAATTAAGTGTATTAGTTATGGATCTATGTTTAGAATTGAAGAAAATCCAAGAACCCTAATTCCTAATGTGTACCGAAAATTAGGGAAAATGTGTAGGATGTTGGAATTCTTCAATTGATGGTATAATCATGCTTAGGAAGTGTTCGATTAAGGATTAAAACAAAAAGAGAACGAAACCCCTACGAATTGAAGAGGACCGATTCTAGGGTTTAGGGTTTGAATTGGGGATTCTCAATTTATTGTGTAATTAGACTTGTATTTGATCAATTGATGATATAATAGTATGACTAAGGGATTAATGATGATGTTTAATGAAGAAAATCACCCTCTTTAATAGTATGATAATACCGAAATTTATGAGAAAATAGGGGTTTGCATGTAGTTGATTTAGTTGAGGATTTGTTGATGAAATAATGTTGTTAATGATATTAGATGTTGTTATGAAATTATTTGGAATTTTCTAAAAATATTTTGTGAGTCGTAAGAGACAAAGAACTCGATCTAAGTTGAGATTTAGTAATGATATGGAGTGATGATATGCATGAAAATGAATCTTGTTAGATGATGTTTGATGACGTAAAATTTGAGCGAAATCCGACAACTTTTGAAATCTCGTAAGAGACGAACAAGTGGTCGTAATTAATAACCGAGAAGTCGAGAAAGAATTCTAATTAGATAATAATGTTCATGATGGACTAAGGCATAACTTTGTAGTTGACGACATGAGCTTTCGAGCTATTATTATATGAGTTGTAATTATAGTCGAGAACTAGAAACGAGAACTTGTTAACTTGATTTTGGTTTAGTAATTGGTAGTTGAGACGATGATGTTTAGAACGTCGTGCTAAAGAACGAGTTTTGGAAAGGAGTCTTTCACGTACGGGAGTATGTGTCGACTGCCTTGGGAGTCCAGTTTTGTGAGAAATCGAGTACGAGAACTTAGAACGAACCTAAGAAGTTATACGTCGATTCTATCGAGCAACTAGGGTTAGCACGGCAGTTTTGCGACCCTTCCCGGAAACTGTAATATCTCTTAGCTCGTTTATCGGATTTGAGATCTGTAAATTGGAGCGTAAACTAGACTCTCCAAGCTTTCTAATGGTATAGGGCTCATCCCCTGTTTCCAATTCCTCTGTTCTGGGTAGTCCCCAGAACTACTGTAATGCGCAGTGAAATTCCAGGATTTGTCTTCCTAAGTTGTTTTCTTCGCAACTTAGTTTCTTTCGATCGTTCAAACCGTAATGAGTTAACGATTGCCTTCTTCCTACTGACCTCAGTGTCAAGTATAGAGCCTTGAGTACTAAACGAGATGAGTTCGTATCTCGTATCCGTTTAAGTAAAGAAATTTAGTTAAGCGTGAAAATGCCTAAATCGTCTAAAGAACTAAAACTTAATTTCCTAAGTTGATTTCCTTTCCAACTTAGTTCCTTTTGATCTTTTAAGTCGTAATGAGCTATCGACTATCCTCTCTACTGACCTAGGAGTCGAGTATGAAACCTTTCGAGTTCTAAACGAGATTTGTTCAAGTCTCGTTCCCGTTTAATTAAAATGAAACTAGTAGCGTGCAAATGCCTAAAGAAACAAAACGACTAAAACCTAATTCGAATTTCCATGTTCGATTATCTTATATGACCGAATTTAAAGTGTGATTATTTTACGATGAAGGAGGAAGCCATCACTAAAGAAAGGACGGAAGAACCGAAGAACGGAAACCTGTTTAGTTGTTCTGTACCATCGAGGTGGGCTTTCAAGTGATAATCATGGCATAAACTGTTTATGGCATAAACTGTGTTTTCAAGTGATAATCATTGCTCGTTTTGTTTCATATATAATCCAGAGTTAGTGCACTTTGTAACCTGTGGTGTATGTGGTATCCTGTTGAGGGGTAACCAGCCACGGTGAATGAGAATTGGTCAAGATTTGAACGTAACATACTAGAAAAATGCTTGTACAAGCTACTTTATACAAATGAGTCAGAAAAATGTTTAGTAGACACGGGTCCTTTTCAATAAAACCCCGATGTGCTACAAATTATGAAATGCCTGATTATTTCTACTTATGATTATGTTTTCGGCGACGTGCCCACTAAATACTTTTGTACTTAGCCCTGCATATGTTTTCTAAATGTGCAGGTTGAAGCGATGGAAGCGGCGATGGTTGAATAAAGTTGTCATAGGAAGACTATAGTTAGTATGAATCACATTTCCGCTGCAAAATTCTATTATTTTGATGAACATATATGTAATCACTGTAAGCTAAGATCTGTCTTATAACTTAGTTTATCTACCGTGTACTTTCAGTCGTGTAATCCTTTGAGTTTAACTCTTCCTTTATGTAAATAAAGCCTTGTTCATAGTATGTATGATGTCTCTTATGTATGTATGTGTAGTCAGTCCCCTTCTTCCCCGCTTCTTTAATCCAATCCCAGTCGCACCCCGGCTTCTGCCGTCCCTCGGGATTTGGGGCTGTGACACAAACACCATGGGTTGCCTCCCATGCAGCCTCGTTTTAAGTCTCGAGCTCGACTCTGTATTCCTTCTTCAGTACATAGCCTCATCAAGCCTAAGAGACTCGACTCACACCGATCTTGACATTCCTTCAACATAAGGCTTCACTCGATGCCCATTAACCTGAAAAGACTCATTTTTCAACAGATTGAACAACTTAACAGCTCCATAAGGATACACCTCTTCCACTTTAAATGGTCCACTCCATCATGACCTTAATTTTCTCGGAAATAATCACAAATGAGAATTAAAAAAGGAGCACCCTCATTTCCGATTTGAGATCCTTGTTCACAATCCGTTTATCACGAAACCTCTTCACCTTGTCCTTGTAAATCCTTGAACTTTCATAAGCTTCGTTTGAGAGTTCATCAAGTTCCAAAAGTTGCAAAGCTCTTTCTTGTCCAGCTTTAATCAAGTCGTAGTTTGATCACTACTTTCACTAGCAATTTATACCGCACTTTATCGGGTCAAATGTAGCATAAGTAACGAGTGTCGAATCCACGAGGACTATAAAACGAGTTTCTAATGGAAATGAGGTTCATGCGCATTCCTACTATTCAAGCTCTTCGAATAAGGGGATTTTGGATTCATACAACTATAAAACAAGCAATTTAGGCTAAACAAGCAATTAAAATTCGAAATCAAGCACAAATGACAAATAAACGATCAACTAAACGATTTAAAGACAATTGAAGGAAAGGGTTGGTTCTAGGGATTTGCTTTGATTCTAGATGGCTTGATCTTCACTTTCTAAGTCATATAACCATATTTAATCATCTAAAAGAGGAGCATTCACAAAGATAATCACTACCCTCTCTCGATAGATAGTAAAAGTGGATTAACTCGAGGACTCTATCGGCTAAGACTCAAGACGACGAATCAACTCCCAAAAGCATAAGAATACAAGCTCCCATGCATGCATTTCTCACTTTCTAAGTCTCAAAAGCAATGCATGTTGTGACCATTGATTTCCATGAATGTAAAATCCTATTAAGCAATTCTACAAACACTTGGCATGCAAGAAAGATGATCAATAATTCCCACATGAAAACAAGATCCAACACCACAATAAAATAGATGAAGGCAATTAGAAATAACAAGCTAAGATCAAATCCATCATCAAATCACACAAATCCCTCAAACCAACAAAGAAAACTTAGCTAGACATAATTGAAATTAACACAAAACAAAGGGAAAAGGATTGCATAAATAAAATACTAGGAACCCAATGATTAAATCTTCAACAAGTCTTCAAAATCCAAGCTAATCTCTATTACAATCAATGAAATAGTGTTTAGAACCCTAAAAAGCAAGTTTTTCAAATGGAAATTAGGGTAGGAGTGGAGTTGTGTGCGTTTTTGTGCTGCCATCTCCTATATATAGGAGTAGAAAAGTGTTAATACATGTCCAAATCGCAAAAAGGGAGGAAAAACACGCCTATAGGGATATTCAGCAGAAATCGGCGGTCGGCGGAAAAAACTCGACGGTCCAGGCTGGACCGCCGGTCCGACCGCCGATTCGGCATTTCTTCTTGGACTTCTAATACAGTGATTTTCGGCCCTCTACCCGGCGACCCGGCTCTGTTTTCCGGCGGTCCAACTCCAACCGCCGGTTTTGGTGCTTGGACCGCCGGTTTTTGCTGTAGAGCTCCGTTTCGTCCCGTTTTCGACTTTTTCGTTCCGTTTCTTCGTCTCCGCTCTTCTATATCCTTCCCTTCTCAACTTGGCATCCCGTTCAACCTACACACGTGCAAAAAATCCACCAAAACGTGAGATCCATTCAAAATATTGAAAACAATATAAAACCGCTCACATTTAAAGGCAAAGCAACGCACTTTGTGCTAAAAAAACGCGATAAGTTGCTACAAAATGGGCGTTTATCATAGTTCATTGATTTGATTGCCCAATAAGCCTTATGCTTGATCTCCACTGGTAAATGACACGCTTTTTCATACACAAGCCGATACGGACTCATTTCTAGAAGACACTTATAAGCAGTACGATAGGCCCACAAAGCATCATTGAACTTGGAAGACCAATCATTCCTAGAAAGTTTCACTATCTTTTCCAAAATTCCTTTGATCTACCTATTACTTGTTTCAACTTGTCCAGACGTTTGAGGATGGTATGGAGGTGCCACCTTGTGCACAATGTCATTTTTCGTCATCAACTTCTCAAAAAGCTTGTTGCAAAAATGAGTTCCTCCATCACTGATAATAGCTCGAGGGAAACCAAACCAGCTAAGAATATTTTCCTGCACAAACTTGATGACAACATGAGCATCATTTGTCCTCGTAGGGATAGCCTCAACATACTTGGACACATAATCAACAACAACTAAAATGTACTCAAAACCAGCAGATTTAGGGAAGGGTCCCATGAAATCAATGCCCCACACGTCAAAAATCTCTACTACAAGATTATTATTCAATGGCATTTCATTCCTCTTACTTATGTTCCCTACCCTTTGACATTTATTGCATGCAAGACAGAAATCATGAGCATCTTTAAAGATTGATGGCCAATAAAACCCAGATTGGAGTACCTTAAATGATGTCTTTCGACCTCCGAAGTGACTACCACAAAGAAATTCATGGCACCATGCCATCACATCTCGTTGCTCCTCCTCTAGAATACAAACCTGATCACCTCATCTTCCCCAATCTAAAAAAATATGGATCATCCCAATAGTAATTGCTACAAGACGAGAAAAATCTCTTCTTTTATTGGGTAGAGAGGTTAGGATGCAAGTATCCACTAGAAAGATAATTCACTATGTCCGCATACCAAGGTGACGAAGCCGTCGGTTAGCTTCGCACAACTTAATTTATAGATTTCTTTGCCCACATTAGACAGTAGCTAGCAGTAAGCAGGGTCGAACCCAAGGGAATTGGCATAGTTTCTCTTCCTTGTAACTAGTGTTGCAAGATAAGGGCTTTGCTCTTGACTGCACTTGTCTTGGTCAACAAGTACTAAAAACTATAACTGAAATCTAAACAGAAACTTGATCAATAATAAAAGAGACTTGGATTTGGACCGAATCATTGAACTTAAAACACTCACTCGATCATAGGTGCAAGGATTTTAATTACATGCAATTACTATTCAGTTTCTAACCAGATTAATTCTATCCCTGTGGTCACGAAGTCATGACTAGAATACTCTACTCTTCATCTATCCTTTTAGCTTAGATCTTGCCAGAGACACTCTAGGCAAAACCCCTTTCCTGGTCAAGACAACCACGAAGACTCTTCAGCAACTATCTTGCCCAAGAAGCTTTACTTTCTATTAGACCCAAATCAGCTAAGAGGTGCTCAAGACACCGACTGCTCTCCAATACTTGTTATCTATTCAGGCACAAGAGACACTCTTGTGTTGATCCTGATTCTATTGGTGATCCAGACTCCTTAACTTATTGGTGATCAAGCAATTAGTTATCTTGCCCAGATCTATTATTAAGTCCTAAGTATTTCGGGAATAAAAGCATGTAAGTATTTAACACAAATTAGAGCTCACGAGTGTTTAGGTTTACGTTCAACTCATCTCACCAATCTAGGCTTAGAAAATTAGCTAGACAAAATATAAATTGAAATCAATACGAAAGATATAAAGTAAAACATACTTGGAATTAAAACTAAAGATGAACTGTACTCCAACAAAATAGAAATCGTCTTGGCTACAACAACCAACTAAAACTAAAGCTATAAAATAGAAAGTGTCGCCCATAGGACTTGTTTCTTCCTCACAACTCTCATACGTAAAGTAAAATGGAATTCAGAATTTAAGGGATGCTCGGCTTTCAGTCCTTTTTTAGCTAGGATTTTGATTCTCTTTCCTTCTCTGTGGCGAATTTTTCTTTGATCGGACTCTTTTAAGATTAACATGGAATATTTCCATGTTAATCTTCTTCCTTGTAGAGAAAGTAACATTTACCGCCCTTGGCTCCTTCAGCTCTGTCTTGGTCACGTTTATGCTTGTTTTACCCACGATCTGCGCCACTCCAAGTCTACTTCTGCTCGGCATGAAGATATTGGAGAGGAGGGGGGTACTACCTCACTTCAACTTCTTTCTGAATATTCACTTTGTTTCCTAAGCTACAAGCTTCAGCCCTTTGCCCATTGCCATCATATTGTTACCCATGGCCTTTTAAGCAGATTTCCACTGGATTATGCCCACAATGCCACCTGTCCTACCCTGCACATACTTCCTCCAACGTATGTCCTTCCAGACACAAAATAGACTATAAACACACATAAAACACGAACAAAAGACACACAAAAAATGAACACAAATATGGAGGGCCTCTTGGGACAACACCTAGGGTTTTGTAGAGTTGAAATTAAGAACCCTAAGCATAGCGATGCCCCTTGGAGCTGGCGCTCCCAATGGTCGTCTCCTTATTGTCGACCTCGTGTTCTTGACCCTATGAAACTACTGATCGGAGTAGCATTGATTACCTTCTTCTTCTTTACTCTGACTTCTCCTTCTTCTTCCCCATCCCCCTCCTCTATCGCCGTTGATTTTGTTTTGGCGGTGGAATCAGCAGGATCCCCCTTTTTTGACGACGACTCCGCTGGCCGTGTTGACCCAGCATCAGAGGCAACTCCTTTTCCCTTCTTAGATGGGGAAGGCTCCACTATAGTGCTCTGTTTCCTCTTCAGCAGCTGCACTTGCTCCTCTTCTTCCCCTCCGCATCATCACTGCCATTATCTCCGGCGGTCTCCTCAGTGGCTTCCGTCTTTTGATCAGCAGCGGCTGGTTGCTGCCCAAAAACTGCTACTTTTTCTTGTTGTTCCAGGAGAGTTGGATTCTCTCTGTCTTGAACTATGAGTTCAACATCCACCGGAGAAGGGCTGGGTGAATCGTCAAGCCATTGGTGGTTGTTGGTGCTTCTTTTGCCATGATCTTTCTTTGCATTGGAGTAATTTTTGGTGGAGGTTTTCCAGTGGTGAGATCAATGTAGGAACCAAAAGGGATTTTGTTGTGTTTGATTTTATTCCTTGTCGATACCATTATGGAGAGGAGAGGTGGTTTTGTGGAGAAGAAAGAGAAAGAAAGGGGAAAGTGGAAGGTTGTGGTTTGAATTAAGGGAGAGAGATGGGAGATGACGTGATAATGGAGTGATGGGTGCGGCTTTTTAGGGTAGTTTCTGACACGCTGCCTTTGATGTGATGGCGGTTGTCATCTATCAGGCCTTGGTGCCCAAGATGCAGCCTATCTCGACCATGGTTATCACTCGTATAGCTCTCCTTCACAACTGCTGCTTCCTTGTTGCCTCTGACTCCTGCAGTCTTGACCAACAAAACACGACTTGCAAGGAAAAACAATACCTCATAGGGTTAGTACTAAAATAAAAATTACTTAACTTAATTAAAAAAAAAACTTGACTAAATATTTTTTTATAATTTCCAAATTTTTTTATTTTTTTCTTTTTATAAAATAAAACTAAATAAAAGAGAAATGAAAAGAAAACGTAGCAGGTTGCCTCCTGGTCAGCGCCCCATTTAATCGTCTTGGGCATGACGTCAAATTCCTTGCTCAATACTCCTCATCATCAGGGAGTTTAGAGGACTCCCCAATGTCCTTCTGGTCTTGCCCATAATAGGCTTTCACCCTATGTCCATTAACTTTGAAAATCTTCCCACTCTTTGGATCCTTGATCTCGACCGCCCCATTTGGATGTCGAGCTTGGACTTCATATGATCCTTCCCACTTAGTAGTAAGTTTTCCTGACTTAAGACGGAACCTTGTCTGGTACAGCAACACCTGTTACCTAAAGTCAAACTCCTTCTCCTTGATCAACAGGTATGGGTCTTCTTCATCCGCTCCTTGTACAAGCTAGCACTATCGTAGGCCTGGAGTCTAATCTCCTCCAATTCTTGAATCTCAAGGCGCCTTGCATTGCCCGCTTAATCCCATTCAAATTTAATTGGGCCACTACCCAACGAGCTCGATGTTCAAGCTCAACTGCATATGATATCTCTTTCCATAAACCATACGATTAGGGGACATACCAAATGAAGTCCTAAAAGCAGTCCTATATGCCCATAACACATCATCAAGACGCGTGCTCCAATCTTTCCTCACGGTGCCCATAGTCTTCCTCAAGATAGTCTTGATTATGTGATTGGACAACTCAGCTTGCCCATTAGCTTGAGGATGGTAAGCAGTAGATACTTGGTGATGAACTCCATACTTTTTGAACAAAGCAGTGTTCGTGGCATTGCAAAAGCGTGAACCTTGGTCACTGATAATAGCTCGAGGAACACCAAACCGATTGAATATTTGAGTTCTTAGAAAACTTGCAACCACCTTGGGATCATTGGTTAGTGATGCTCGAGCTTCCACCCATTTGGACACATAATCCATCGCCAATAGTATGTACTGATTTCCACGAGAGCTAGACAACGAACCCATAAAAATCCATACTCTATATATCAAACACCTCGACCGGGAGGATTGGCATCATGGGCATCTTATTCCTCCTCATTCTATTTCCTTCCTTTTGACAACGATCACAATTCTTCACCCAATCATAGCAATCTCTGAATAGTGTTGGCCAATAGAATCCACACTCCAAAATCTTCCTTGCCTTTTGTTGGGGCCCAAAATGACCTCCACATTCTTTGTTGTGGCAGTGCTCCATAATACTCTTTTGCTAATGATTTTCAACACAACGTCTAATA